>JAAMPD010003283.1:0-10524 GCA_025266255.1 Trissolcus basalis
TCTGGATCTATTATTACGTGATTAGTGTGCTAAAATCCTTAAATTATCTATTGAAATTTCCCCCCGAAGGGTTTATAACTGCTTGCAGTTATAAGGTGCAACTTTTTTTTCTAGTGTTGAAGCTGTGGTAGTTGCATCGCCAACTTATACTCATGAGGAAATCATCGTCAAGGCACTGAATGCAAAAAAGGCNGTGTTTTGTGAAAAACCAATAGCAGAAAAGAGAGAGGACGTGATAAAGTGTTACAAAACCGCGAGAGATATTGGAAAGCCTCTGTTTTGTGCTTTTAACAGAAGGTTCGACCCGGCCTACTGCACAGCCAGGGAGCAAATCAGGCAGGGTAAAATTGGGCACGTTCATATGATGAAATGCACCGCCAGGGACAGTCCACTTCCTACCATCGATTACATCAAAACTTCCGGTGGGATTTATCATGATTGTATCGTTCATGATGTAGATTTGCAAATTTGGGTGCTTGGCGAACTTCCTGACAGAGTAAGAAAAATGAAAATTCTCATAAATACAACCATGACATAAACTCCACAACATAAACTAGACGAAATTTTTAAGGTTTAAAATACGTTGAGGAATTTTGTAAAATGGTACAAATTGTAAATTTGATTATACAAAAATTGTTTACAATTTTGGAAAATTTATTAACATTCGGAAAAAATGTGAAAAGTTTTGACAAAATTTGGTAACGTATGAAACACAAATTATTATCAGAATAAATATTTGTACTTTCAGGTTTCAAGTCAAGCAAGTTCAATAATCCCAGAAATCCGCAACTGCAACGACTTTGATACCGTGGCGATAACGCTCCACTACCCTTCGGGAACCCTCGGGATGATCGACATCTCGCGAAACTCGCCCTACGGTTACGACCAAAGAATCGAGGCGTTCGGGCCAAAAGGTTCCCTCCAAGTCGACAACGAGCAGCCTTGTCACAGTACCGTTTTACAATCGGGAATCGAGGGGATGCGAACCTCCCCGATCTGGTACTCCTTCCCCAGCAGATTCCGACTGGCTTACGAAAGAGAGATGAACCACTTTTTAGACATGCTCACTAAAAAAGTCGAGTCCAAAGTCAAGGAACGAGAAATTCTCGCGGTTTGCAAGATCATCGACGCTTGTGAAGAATCTGCCAGGACTGGAAAACAGATCAGTCTTACTTGGGGTCAAGACGAGGTCTTAAACTAAGACGCAATTGAAATGTTTGATAAATGATAAACCATTGAAACTGTTTAAAATGTGATAAAATTATAGATGAAAAAATTGTTTCTGGAATAATTTGTATAAAAGTTGGTAATTGCTTAGAAACAATATGTTTTATTCATTTTATCACACACCAATATACAAAAATGAACCATATTAATATCAGAATATAGTTATCCTACGAAAATTTAAATATATTCAATAAAGATATGTCTGAGTATCTTACAAGAATTAGAATGATGCATTGAAAACAAAAAGGTCGTCGTCCTACAACATTCTTTACAAGTTGGCACAGAAATTCCGGCGCCAAGTGTTTACACACACTTGCGCGCCCGTCGATTCAGTTACAATGTTATTACTTTTTTTTTCATCATTATTTTTATAAATAAGTATTAATTTATGCATCTAAAATTGCTAGAAAAATCGTGTCTAAGTAGTTATTGAGTAAAAATAAATCTGCCTAACTACTCCTGTAGCCCCATGTTTCAATTAATCTCAAGCATTTTTTCTCTTTTTTTTATCAATTGCACTAATTCCATTAATGAACCAAAAAAAAAAATTATATGATAAAACAAAATGACAATTATAATAGTTAAGAACAAAAAATTTGTTATGAACTTTTTGTTTGTCCTCAAGATTAAATTTGTGCATGGGGCTAAAACAATTTTCAGTTTTGTTCCTAAAAGTTTTTGTCTTTTCAAAAAACATGGAATGGTGGTTGTTTTTATTATCAAAAAATCTGATAATAAAAATCGTCTTAACAGTAATGATTATATCACAATAAAGATTCGAACGCTCTGTACAATCCGAACATCAAATGCTCTCCAAGTATCTTAATCTTCTTTTTTTTTCTTCTTTTAATTTTATACAATGTTCGCTAAATCGGATATGTCTCATTGTACTTGCAATATTTTACACATCATCGGATGTTGCGGTGTTTACAAATGGTAATAATTTTTACTTTTTTGTTTTGTTCCTTACAAAATAGAATTTTCGACCAAAAAAAACAAAGTTCAAGAGTTTTCGAAACGGATTACACCTAAGTACATTTATAAACCACCTCAACATATTGCACACTTTGAACAAACTTTGTTTCTTTTCTTTATTTTTCATTTTTCATTTTTTTCCTTGACCATTTTGGTATTCCGTTTCAAAGACTGTTTCACTACGTGAGATCATACAAGTAATTCTAGATGTGATTTTTGTTTCTCTCAGTTTTTATACAAAAAAGTTTGAAAACACAAAATTTTGTCTTTCTATGAATAAAATTTGACGAATTCTATTGGCACATTAAATGGCAAAAAGGTTTCAATTGGCACACAGGAGATTGGTAGAGAATTGAACACAACAAAATATGTATAGAGTTGGTGGGAAGAAGACATATTTGTTAAAGCTAAAAAATTTCACTAGACTTGCGAGCACGCGTTGATCATTCTTATTTTCATCATTTGTCTTTCATTTTTTGTTTCAACAATTAAATTACAACGACCCGCTACCTCGTCTCCAAAATTTAAATTCAAAGTGAACAAAGCTCGAATTTAAAGATTGAACCTGCAAGTGCGACATTTGGATTTAAATAAGAGACGCGCATCGTAATTTCTTTTTTATTTAAATTCAAATTCGAACTTTCTTAACCCTGCACGAAATTGTAGGTGAGCAGTTTGTTGGGAGTTTTCGGGTTAATTGTAGGGCCAGGAGTGCCTGATTGACGTAACAACGTTCGAGGTAGGCGGGTCTTCCGGGCGTCACTTCTTCATGTCGTTCATCAGCGATCCTTCCTTGTTTTTATTCGCGTCGAGGTTTGACTGCTGACTGCTCGTTACGCCGCTTCCATTTCCGGGGTACATCTTTTCCAGATGGTTTAGGGATTCACTTAGGAACTTCTGAAATTTCATAACATTTCCAAATTAATATACTTCAATCATACAAACTGAAATAACAAAAAATAATTATACATATCACAAAATACATCAATATTAATTATTCGTTCGACTGAAATTGAATGAAAAACCAATCTTAATGGAATTAAAACTTGAAAACCAAATTAAAAAAAATACAATTAAAAATAAATAATACAAGCTCTAACATTAGCTCATAATTGGCTTATCTAGGCTGATGAAATGAAACCAGATAATTCAATTAGACTGATAACTTTTTGTTTAGCCAAACTTAAATTTCTTATTTGAATTTTAAGATGGGACAGTTCGGTACAGTAAAAATAGCTAATACATCGAATAATACTATTTTTTTATAATTTTTTTTTTTGCAGATTTAAAAGATTTTAAAACATTTGAAACATTTCAAAATTTAGAATTCAAACAGAAATGAAAATTTACATTAAAAAATGTAGATTATATCTTGAAGTAAAAATTGTAACAAAAAATTTATAATTTTGACAGAAGAACAAACTTGGACCTTTTCAAATTGTAATATAAAAAAAATTAATTAAGTATTAATAGAATGAATATATTAAAAGTTACAAAAACATTTTGTGACTTTTGCGAAATTGCATGTCTCATCTTAAGTTTGATTTAATTACTGTTCGTTTTTTGTCTTTTGATGCTAACCTGTATTGCTGTCAGAGCTGCGACAATCGCCGGACTGCCAAATCCGTGCGATATTAACGAAAAGTGCGTTAGATGTCTTTGTATACTTGGATCTAAAATGTGCTGAGGTCGTGTATTGCACAATGGTGACCTATCTTGATTCAAAAGATCCATCAGTTCTTTGGTGATTTGTCTGCAAATTGAAAAAAATGAATTATTAAAATTTCACAATCCCATTCAAAATTAATATGTAAAAAAAGTATTAAAAATTACTTAATTGAGTAATGTAACAATGTATGAAATAAAACAAATGTATGAAATCAAATTGATCACGAAAAAAAGGTTTGAATACATTTCTAATACTTTGGGATGAAAAATTGAAAATTACTTGGTGGCGTGCAGCAGTTCTTTCCTCCTATAAGAATCCTGTGGCTCACAATGTTGGCGGCTCAAATATTCTGCAACTTGCTTGGCTGGAAATTCTGTCTCGCAAACGTATCCGAAATCCCTGGCAAGATGAATCGCTTCTCCTGAAACATTGAAATATAAAATGAACATAAATTGACAAATAAAAGAAAAGGACAAGAAACGAGATGAAAAAAAAAGAGAAAATGTAAAAAAATATAATAAATCAAGATAAAAAGAAGTACACATTCCATGAAGTTACATTTCATTAAAGTACAGTGGAAAGGATAAAAAAAAAGGTTATAAAAAATGTTACACAAAGGAACAAATTGATTGATGAACAAAATGCAATAAATTTTTCTGTCTTTTGAAACGTATATCTGAAAAGAAGAGGTAATTTCTTGGCTGCAATTAATGATTAATCATTGAGTTTGTCTTTTCATGACAAGTATTGTTCGAAATTAATAAAAGCCGTACTTTTTTTATGCCAAAACAAAAGGGGTACGTCATCTCACCTTCCACTAAAGATGTTAGAAGTGTGACGTTCGCTGCCTTCCTTCTGCCTGCTGGAAGGTTGAGGCCTATTTTTTCTAGCTTTTCTCTCAGCAATCGTCCTCCATTTTTTGATTTTGCTCTGCAAAAAAAAAGTTCAATTAATACATTGTTTTTTTTTAATGATGGTAATAAATATTCGGATGATTTTTTTTTATTTTAACGACGCCACAATGGTGCGTATTAATGAAAAATGATTGGGTTTAGAATGTGCACTAGGGAGAGACTGAAACGTCCTGGATGGGTTGCACAACCGATGTAACGATCTACCAACAATAAGAGCTGAAAGTTCCTTTTATCGAGACAAGACGATGTAATGAGATGAGCGAAATACTTGTCACGTTCTGTCGCCCTTCTCATTTCAAATATTCTTCTCTCGATATCACACGCGCATCTCGAACAATTTCGCACAATTTATAACAAAGTCCTTTATTTTATCATGTTAAAAATGATAAAAATACAAATATGCATCCAAAATTTGGTTATTTAGCAATTTCCAATCAACTTTTATAGATAATTTATTATTTAATTGATTAATTCAATTCAGTCAAATATTAACTGATGACATTTAATTTAATAATAATAATCTAATAATTCAATTACCAATTAATTTTTTCATATTTTTGAGTAATTATAAGTTTATTTGGAAAAAAATAGGGGTGTGTGTAAGGATTTTATGAACCAAGATTAATAAAAAAAATTCTGTCTGTTTATTATTATTATTTTTTAATTTCATAATACTAATTTTATAATTCAAAATTACCATAGTAAAAATGATCATATATTGCCATTATATAATCCATATTCGGAAAATACTCAAATATACATGCTCAATATATTGTCCATATATGATCAATTGAATAAGATCAATTAAAATGAAATAAAATAACATAGAAGTAACATAAAATATATATAGACAATAAATTATTTGAAAAATAATATATTGACCATATATTGACAATATCTGGACAATATATGGACAATATATTGATCATACACAGACAATATATTGCCAATATATAGTCCATATACGGAAAATATTCAAATATATATATGGTCAATATATTGTCAATGTATGGTCAACATATCGTCCATATATTGTCAATATATTGATAATATATCGAAAATATATCATTTTTTTTCCTAGGGTATATTTTAATTTTTTATATTATTTAATTAATAATATTTTTAATTTATTTTGATATAAAAAAATAGGGGATATCGTTAAGAATTTAATACCTATAAGCTAAAATTAAAAGAAAATTTGTTTTCCAATTTTTAATGTAAGTTATAAATAAATTGAATACCTTCTCAAAACACCTCCAAGGAGACTCGCATTGAGACATTCAGGTGGCGAGAGTCGTCGCTGAACTTCAGCAACAGTTACTTTGTACTTGCTGGTGCTACTTAATAAAGATAATCTTCCCGGAACGGAACAAAAAACGTCCGAGGGTTGCGCGTTCCCGGACAGCATCGCTTTTTCGCACCGATCCGACGGTTTCATATCTGCAAACAAGAAACAACAATATTATCACCAAAATTCTCAACTCAAACTCAAAACTTTTGTGATCCACAAGATTTGCAAACAATTTTATTCGCGGGAAAATTTGAGGTTAGAAAATTTGGAGTGGGGAGTGAGGGGAGGGGGGTTGAATGTTGTTTATAAACAAAAGTTGGACGGGAAAATGAAATTGGCTTGCGCTTTAATTTTGCGTATCGCATCTTCGTTTTCATAATGCATCGATAACTCGCATTATTGAATCGCCCTTCGATGGAATGCTTAATATCGGAGGGCGACTCTTTCCTATCGTTTTATTACGCCACTTAAGATAGCGGACCAAACCGAAAACTTCCTTTCATTCGATTAATTCTTCCGACAATTTTCCATCCGAGAAAGTTGGGCTATTGTTTGGTTCGATAATTAAAACTTGTTCCTAACCTTAAAAATACAAAAAATACAAAAAAAATCATAAACAATTTGAACATAAACAAAAACAAAATAGAGAAACAAAAATAAAAATAACAACGTAAACAAAACAAAATGTACAAACAATAACAGAATTAGAAATGAAAACATAAACAAAAGAAAAAAAATAGACAAACAAAAATGAAAATCACAACGTAAACAAAACAAAATATACAAACAATAACAGAAATAGAAATGGAAACATAAACATAACCAAAAGAAAAAATAAAAATAACATAAACAAAACAAAATATACAAACAATAACAAAAATGAAAATAAAAACATAAACGAAAATGAAAATAAAACTATAATCAAAATTGTTCTTGTTTTTGGTTCGATAATTAAAACTTGTTCCTAACCTCAAAAACAAAAAAAATATAATAAACTTAAAAAAAACACTCAGAACAATAAATAAATCAAAGCCAAAACAGATCAAACCATAAACATCAAAACGAAACGACCAAAAAAGTTGCGACAAACTTCAAAGAATTTCACAAAGAACCGCAGTTCATCAGAGATCGTAATCTCCGAAGCGAAATATTTGTATTCCGCATCGTCATGTGCGATTTTCATGACTCGACAAATCAGCGAACAAGCAACAACATAATTCGCCAAAAAGAAAAAGAAAAAAACTTCATTTTTTTATTTTGCAAAACAATTAATTTTTTACAACTGCATTTTTTGTTATTGAAAAACTCTCGCCATCGATAGAAAAAAAGAAAGGATTGCGATTGGCTGGTTGTATAACAATATACAAAATGGCGTGAATTAAAAGTGAAAGGTCAAAGGGGTGGCATTGCCTGTCGTGAGGACCTTAATGAAATTATCACCAGGGTGCACGGCGGGACGGGCGCTCGTTGGCCCGGGGTCATACTCGCGCCGCGGGATCCGCTACTCCCATTCAACACGAAAGGTCACACTCTTAAGCCAATCAAGGTCGAGAAATAAGTCAAACTAATTTGGCGTGAGCCAATCGATTCGTTTTCCGGTGCGTTGATTGCTAAGGAAATTGTGCGTGATTTAATTTTTTTTTTTCATTTTCAACTCCATCTTTATTTTTGATACACTATTATATATAGTAACATTTTTGGTATATTAATATAATTTTCATATCAAAATTTATATTTTTTTATATAATTTATATTTTTATGTACTTTTTTTCTGTCCGACTCCAAAAAATGGATACATATGTTTGATACACTATTATATATAGTAAACATTTTTTATATATAACTATATGAGTTTTATATCAACATTTATATATATTATTATTTTTTTCTTATAATTTTTTGGATCTAAATTTTTGAAACGCTTTTATATTTAGTAAGATTTTTGATATATTAATATGATTTTCATATCAAAATTTATATATATTTTTATATATTTTTTTCTCATATGTTTTTCAGAATCTATATTTTTGATACACTTTTATATGTAGTAAGATTTTTTATATGTATCTATATAACTTTTACATCAACATTTATAATTTTTTATACGATACATAATTTTGTAGTAAACTTTAATGAATACATATTTAAATATATATTCATACATGTTTCTATACTTTTATTCTTCCGATCTCCCCAAAAATTGTCACACACTTTTGATATACACTTTTATATATATAGTATCATTTTTGACAGACTTATATAAAATTTATATAAACATCTATATATTTTTATATACATTTTTTTCTGTCGGTCCCCCAAAAAATATATATAAATATGTATAACCTGTTGGTTGTTGTTTTTTCTTTTTTTTTTTTAAGTTCGAGCATTTAATTTTTTATCCGTTTGAGGAAAGAATAAGGAATCAATCTTTGGGGCGCCGTATAAACACGTTTGCTGATGAAAAATAAATCGTAGCAGAGAGCGAGGATAAAACAGTAATTGTATAACCGGCTCGGAGGAACAGAAAGTGGTCATTTCACAGTACACGGCAGCAACGGAACCGACTGATGAGATTGCCAGTCGTGAAACCGATCTCTTCGGAATCGCTGTCTTTGATTTGTCTGCAACGACAAAAAATACAGACATCGGCAAATCGAATTAATTAGACAGCCTTTTTCCTCCTCCTTGGCTCTTTGTTTTCAATCAAAACCCCCCGTTACTGTGCGTATCCTCTTTTTCACAACATACTTTTCAACATGCCAACACAAAAAAATCATACAAACAAAAAAAAAAAACAAAATAAAAATAAATCAATAAAACAAAACAAAAAGTGTAAACAAACATAATTTTGTTTTAAAAACTCAAAAAGTATATGATTTCCCTAGTAATATATATTTATATATATATATATAATATGTTTGTATATCCCTAGTAAAATAAAATTGAATAACATAAATGACATAAAAAATGTATATAGACAATAAATTATATGGAAAATAGTATACTGACCATATCTGGACAATATATGGACAATATATAGTCCATATACGGAAAATAGTCAAATATATATATGGTCAATATATTGTCAATGTATGGTCAATATATGGTCCATATATGGCTAATATATGAACAATATATGATTCGATGGAAAATAATATATTTTGAATCTATTAATAATATATGGACAATATATAATCTTTTTACTAGCGTTGTGTCAACTTATTTAACATGTTTTGAAAGGCACAGAAAAGAATGACAAAAAGCAAAAATAATTGGACGATATCGATTTTATATTAGGTTAGAGAAGTGTACTCAAAATTGAGACATAATTATGGGTTGAAGAAAGGTAATACGGAACGCAGATGCTGATAGAAAAAAAAAAGGTACGAGGTGTGTGCGAGCAAGTATACGGATTGCGAAGTGCGAATGAACACAGGGAAACAAAAAGTCTTGCAAATAGTTGATGCCCGCGGGCGGATCGTATTTCGGCCCATTGTGATTGTAATTTCTTGACGGGGTGTAGTTTTTGGGGCGGTCCTCACCACAGGGGTATTAGCTACAGATGGTTGTTTGTTCGAACGTCACCTAGGTCCATTATACGGCTTGTTACTTCAGCTCCCGGAGGCTTATTTGGCGCATTTTTGTCGCGTTTCTAGCCGTCGCGCCATTACAAAACCGTTTATTGCATTTACTTTCTTTGGATCAACGTAATGAGAACAATCCAATTGGAATCGAGTTCGATTCTTACGCAATCCAACACTCGCCGACAAATCTTTTATTTACACCCTGTACAATGGCCAACTTTTTTTTCCTTCTTTTTGTTCAAATTCAACTTTTTGTAACTTCAGATAAAATTCTTGTTTCAGTTTTTTTTTTCTCTCTACAAAATGTCTCGTTTCAGTTTTGTTACTTCATCTTTGTGGAAAAAACGAACAGGACAAAATGGAAGAAATATTTTAGATTTGATAGAAGTTAGTCTTTGCTTTGTTTCGTACAGACAATAACAAACAAAACAAAATATATAAATAAAGAAAAGAATGAAAACAAACAAACTTGAAAATATGAGCATAAGCAAAAAAAAAAGGTATAAAAGATTTTTGTTTTTTGGTTTGTTTCGTAGAAACAAAAATAAAATTAAAAACAGAACAGAATGTACAAACAACAAAATTGAAAGTGAAAAACAAAAAATATAAACACAACAAAATATACAAACAAAGACAAGAATGAAAACAAACAAACTTAAATATATGAGCATAAACAAAACAAAATAAACAAACACCAGTATAAGAAGTTTTTTGTTTATTAATTTGTTTTATACAAACAAAAGCAAAAATAAAAACAGAACAGAATGTACAAACAACAAAATTGAAAGTAAAAACCAAAAACATAAACAAAACAAAATATACATACAAAGACGAGAAGAAAAACAAACAAACAAACATAAAACA
>JAAMPD010003284.1:0-10527 GCA_025266255.1 Trissolcus basalis
ATTACAATTTATACTTCTAAAAATAGTAATTTTACAAACATTGCACCTATACATCCAGTTTCGTACGAAAAATAGTAATATTTAATACAAATCTTACGAATTAATACTTCTTATAACTGACCGTGTATATTTTTTTTTATAAATTTCACTTCATTCATTAAAATATAAAATAAAATATACATTTTTTTATATAAAAGATTAACTATAAATTATTATATTAACTATAAACGCCAGAATCATTTTAACTTTTTTCCGATTGAATTGGAAAAGTTAATCTGATGTGAAACGAAAATAGCAAGAGAAGAATCACATTAATCTTTTTTGAAGACGAAACTATGCGAGATTGCTGTGATGATGCAGAACGCGGGTTTAATTGTAACTACAATTTGATCCGGAGGAAAGTGAGTTTTGAGACGCGTCGACCCTCCGCAGACAGCCATTCCGAACGGATTCGATTCTTAATTTAGGTGGGATTTGGCGTCTTGGGGACACGACGTGCGTGCGATCTGCTCTAAGGCCGACGAATCCCGGAGAGCCTAATGCGCGATTTACGAGCAATTCGCGGGCTCATGAAAAATGCAGTAAACGATTTTTCAAACCACGCGAGATGAAAAAAAGGAACAAATTCGATTTTTTTTTCTTTCCATGTCGAGCATCATCTGTCGTTATCAAAATATTATGAAGCTTATCGTCGAATTGGAAAGGATGACTTTCGGCTGAGGAGAAAGTTAAGATCTGACATTTGCCTGTTTAACTTTTTTTTTTCATCTTTTTAGGTCTCATTTTCTCTTTTATGTTTTAATTCATATTTCGCATTCCAACAATGACAAGTCAAATAGGATAAAAATTAAAAAAATTTTTTAAATATTTATTAATATATAATATAATTAAATTGAAATACAAGTAAAAAATGAGTTGATAAGAATTTTTGAGAGAAATTTAACGTTCCAAATTTTTGTAAAAATTTGATGTAATTTTTATACGAATATGAATTTCCTGCGGAGTGAAAAACGAGTTTTCGTTTATATTTTGGAAAAAATGTACGAGCCACAAATTGTGAAAATAAAGAGGACTTGATTTTAGCGTGTGACAGATTTATTAAGAAATCGAACTGTACACTATAATTTCATAATCATAGCATGGGTTACGTATCATAGACATCTGCGATGGTGATGAAATTGCAGCATGCAATTCCGAACTTAATAAATCTGCCAGCGTCCGTGAGGCTTTATTTTTCAAAGGCTCGGTTTTGCCTCGCCATGTAAAGCTTCGTCAAATGGATTTACTCCAACTTTTTCCTTTCAGTTCTTTTTTTCGCAATTTCCCAGCAACGACTCATAGATCAATTTACAAAAAAACCTACTTTTTCTCACATAAGCTGAAATCCTGGGCGCCGATAAAAAATCGTACCTCCAAATGTAGCGACTTTTATGACTCGGCTGATAAGCATCGCCATAAAAATAACGTTCGCTTTTTATTCGCGCCGGAACGATCCTCGGACGGCCGTTTCGGCCAGTTTTATTGGGCCTTCAAGGTGCTTTTGGATGCGATAATTGATTCACTTAATTAAACAATATCATTCGTACAAATTTGCGCCCCAAGTTATACGAATCAAACGGGCCAAATAACAATTATGCAAATTAACACGAGAGACGAAAAAAAAAAAAAAATTGCAACCGCCATTATATAGTCGCGATCAAAAAGTCCCTCGAGCAACATGCTCACGACTGGTTATCAAATTACTTTAATTTCTTCTTCAGTTTTAATCCTATAGAATTTGTTACTCCACAAATTTTTTCACATTTTAAAAATGTTTCTTTGATATTTTAAACGTTTACAAAAATCCTACTGTTTCCGTCTCTTTTCAACACATTGAATAATATCATTTCATCTCCTTCACATAACCCCATTTTTCGAAAGATGATTATCTCTGATAGTCAAAACACTTTTGGAATGTTTGTTTTTCCGTAATGAAATAAAAGGAATATGATGAATAATAAGGAATGAAATAAAAGATGATGAAATTAAATAATGACATGGAAATCTGGCGTGGAACGTATACATAAACGTTTGTTCAAATTTAGTGGAGCGATTTTCTGTTGATGAACTCGAGCTGGGAAAATGCATTTGAAATTCGTAGTTTGGGGCTTGCACACAACAACGCAACGTTACGCCCGGAGCGACAAAGCGCGCATTATTTCGCTCGCGAATTCCGTTTTTCCGGCGCGGGCGCGCGCGGTGTAAGTTGCATGTTTATTTTGGGATTGTCGAAACGAGCAAAAAGCGTCGTGTCAGTGCATGCTGATGGTCTTGGAACCGACAGTGATTTGCTCCGCACGTGCAGACAGCCGTGCGCGCACACACACTCGCACCTATAGGCGACACACAAGACACGAAGCATCCCGCGTGCAAAATGTCTTCAGAATTGTGTACGACCCAGCAGCTTGCACCATTCCAGGCTGTCCGGAATTTCTCGAGTAGCGCCTCTGTAAGGAGACGTGTAATCCCACGTACACCAAGGTTTAACGCTGTTTTACGCTCGCGCACAACGTCGCAAATATTTCACGCCGCTGCGCGTCTAAATCATCAAGAGATGAGTTACGTTGAGAACATATTTAAAATGACAACAAAAATAACAAAAGAGTACAAGCAACACAAGTTGATCCACAATTTTCTCCGTATCATTTTCTACCTGTTGAAACTTACATTGTAAAAATATGATGTAATATTTACAATTATTAATGATATTTTATTTTTCAAATGATCATTCATTCGAGTTTCATATACGGCGCCAAATTTGAGGTTTTATATATATATATTTCCTACCCAAACGGATTAAAATATATTTCAAAATATATTTTATTTATATTTTAAAATATATTTGTTTACATTGTATACTTATAAATCATTTATAAATTATTCTTCAACAGGCAACACATTATATAAATAAACTATAAGATAAATATGAATGTTATTGAAAAATTTCTTTTCACGTATATTTTTTTCCTTGTGGGAACAGATATAATCTTATATATAGATCATTATATATAAAAGAAATTAAGTTTATTCTATGTATAGAACATGATTGAAATCGAATCAATTTTGTTCATAAATTTTTGTATCCATATATAATGAAAGAGACATAAAGAGTCTAGTAAATTAATATAATAAAATAAGAACATTGACACGAAATTTATCTCGAAGATGAAAACATCAAATGCTATTGAAAAGTCAACAATGTCTGGGCGATACTACAATTTTACTGCAGTGTTGGTACGAAATTTCTGAGTATAAAAAATTGTCATCGGTTGTTGGAGGCAGAGCGCGAGAGCGCTTTTGTTCGTTTTGAATTACGACACATTTGCTCGAGCAATCAAAGTGTCTCTCGCGGTGTGTTGCGAACCTTTTGTCCGGGCTCCGAAGATTTTATTAAGAAAACGTAAACATTTTTCAACTCGCCATTCAGTCTGACGTTTTACTGCACAAACGTATACGTCGTTTGGAAAAAAATCGCGTTTAAACGGTGCCTCCAATATTTTTATTTCGCGCGCAAAACATTTATCTCGTTTGGCGAAAATTTTTTCTATCCCCACCGAAAAAAAAATTTATATTTATATCAACTCATTTCATTAATTTTTAACGGTCAAACAAGGTCTCGCGCAAACGAAAAAATCTTACAACGGATAAAAAATGATTAAATTTGTGAAAGTAAATAAATTGATACAGAACCGCTAAAGCCAATTAGCAAAATTTATAATTCAAAATGTTTCGTACATGAAATGAGAATCAATCTTCCGTTATACGGACAGCAAAAACCATATTCAAATAGACCCATTAAATTCATTTTTACAAAACCTCATTTCGCTCTTACACTCTCATTTCATGTTTTTCCCTTTGATTCTGTCAATTCATTGATATTAAAATCTTTTGCATGATTGATGGCGGACGTTGAATATTTATAAACTCGCGAGATATTCGTACACACAGCCGGTCGAAAATATAGACCACTCGATCGGTTTTCATTCACCGTCAAAAATCGTTGCAATATTTTAACTTTGATCGACTCGATTATTAATTGTAATTACGTTTCATGGGCTTTCGGCTGAAAATTATTGACGCCGATGTGGCGTTTGAAGAGAGGAAAGTTTTTGTGCACGCGATTTATTCGCTCCCAATCTAGGGTTTCCGTTCAGAAAAATGGTGACAAATGAAGATTGAGCGCGATGCGATAAAGTGTAAGTGCACTTTTGTCGAGGTGCGTTTTATCCGCTATGAATTTTTCAGCTTTACAAAGAAAAACTCAAATCACCACATTTTTACATAAAAACTTTTTGCTTTGTTTTTCTTTTTATTATTATTTTATTTTCATCTTTTTTATAGTTCGGAATATACGAACGGTAGAAAATTGAAAGCAATTTTTTTTTTTCCAAAAATACTACCCTAGATGACAATTAAAATTTTTATTTTGGTAATTTTTTTTAAGGTAGAACGTGTGGTACAGTGAAGATTTTTTTTTAATTGAGAATTTATTGGATTAATTGCAATATTTCATTACTTACTTCTGAACACTACTAAAATTATTTTATATATTTCATTTCAAACTTAACTTTCTTTTTCTCGTAAAATTTCTAAATTAAGATGGGATAATAGAAATAGCGTTTTTCAAATGATAATTAATTATAACAATTTAATATTGTATGACTAATTCTATAATATGTTTAATTGTCTGTCTAATAAATCGTCAAATACTAATTTTATGATTATTTTTTGCAAATTTGCATATATAATATCATTTTGTCCAATTTCTAAATTGAATACCTCAGTTTGGAGATAATCATTTTTTTCCAAAATTTACTAGATGTCATTCATACTAATATAATTGATAGTCAAAAATACAAAAACATCTGACTATTTTGCGAAATTGTATCTCCCACCTTAAATATCTCAGCTTAGAGATTGTCATGTTTCCAAAAATACATGTATTTTAATAGTTCAATTTGATTTTTTTCAAGAGAATAATAATTTATGGAAAGAATATTTGTGGGTATTATTTGAGACAATATTACATATTGTCTCAACGCGCGTTTAATAAATGTCCGACATTGGTTGGGTCGCGCGTTTATTTGGTTTGCTAATTTCGCGAGCCCTCTCCCGGGGAGAGCGCTGCGCGAAAAGTACAGGTTACAAGTGAATCGTGCCGCGCACTTGATTTGTATCCGGTAATTTTGTCCGAGGCCTCGCCAGCTGCATCCGTAATGTCGCCCTGTATTCATATTCGCTCGCGTCCGATTAATAAAACATTTGATTCCCGACGACGCCGGCAATTAAAGTTATTTATTCGCTGTGCAAGCGCAAATTAATTTCCCCCGACCGATTTCAACCGGAGCAGTTGCGCTTTCTTCAATATCATTTTTTCAACAAAAAGAAAACAACACCAAAAATATTGATCCGACATTTCAATTTTTCAATTACATTTTTCATCCAGTTCAACAATTTTTTTCAATCGAAATTTCTGATTACTGTCGAAAATATGCATGGTTATTTTAATTAAGTTGTTTTGTATCGTATTCATGTTTTTTTTTATTTTCAGAAATTATTTTTGCAATCAACTGTGATTGAAAAATTGTAATTCAAATTTCGGGATTTTTTTAAGTAAAGTGGAAAAACTAATGTTTAAATCTTTTTTTATGTTTTGCAGTAAATCATGAAAAAATCGATAGGAGTAAGTTCTTTTGGCAAAGCAATTGATTTCCAGCATGCAAATTCAGCGACTTGTATATTGACACGGGGAGTCGAAATATATGTTGAGTGGCTTTCCACACGTTGCAACAAATATTACATTCCGAAGGATTCCGTTTAAAGCCTTTCTGTTTCACTCGTGTCTCTTAAATATCAACGCTGTTATCTGACTGCGAAAGCCCGACCGGAATATGATCGAAAGGCAAGTCACTTTCCGCGATGTGTTGGATGATAAAAGCATCCGAGATTTCAATATTCAGGGATGTAAAAAATCGACTTGTACAATCTTCATCTTAAGGATTCTCCATAATCCTTATCGGCGAAAATGCCGAATCAATCAATAGATAATTATTTGAATCTCAATTCTAAAGTTTACTTTAAAAAGGCAAACTCATGAAAATATTTTCGTTGCAAAATTTATAAGATTCACAAAATAAAACATGCAACAAAACTTATTAATTTTTTTTTTTGCAATAAAAAATGAAGTTAAGAAAAATAATTTTCGTAATTAAAAATAAATGAACGGTTGAAAGTTTAGATGAAAAAAAATTTTAATTAAAAAAAATTAGACTTGATAAAAATAATAAAATTCAAGATAAACGAAATAAAACATGCATAAAAAGTTGATAATTTCTTTCGCAATTAAAAATGTAATTAACAAAAACAAATTTGCATAGCCAAAAATAATAAGTGAACGGTTGATAGTTGGGAGAGAAAAAGATTTTATTTTGATAGGAGAAATCGTATTGTTAAGAACAATACATTTTGTCAAGTTTTCCTTTCGTTTTCGATTCGTCTTCGTACACAATGTATGTACTATCATAGTCGTGTTCTTTGCTCCATCTTCGGTTCAAGAATGTTGAGGTTTCTTTTCGTCGTATGCAAATAACGATGCTTATTACAATCTTTGCATTTCGTGATGCAAAACAACATCCCGCTAAGGATTCTCCAATACTCCTCTCTTTTTAACGCAATTTGTGTATTTTTTCCCCTCTTCACATTTATTATAAACAACAAATTCAGCCATCGCAATTCGTTGATCTAAAAAACTTTTATGCATTGCAGCTTGTTTTTCTTTCGCATCAATTTTTGTCAGCGTTACAAATGAAGTGTCAATTTTTTATCATTTTTGTTTCCAATTTTGCTGCACAACTCTGTTTTAAAAAGCACATATGACCGCGCCGAGTGTCTCGCGCTCTTTTTTCCCCTATTTGCCTCTGTTATCTGCATTTCCAATTTTTAAACCTCCAAACTTTTACGTAATAAAACTGGGCAGATGAAATTTAGCAGTGCCAACTTTTGCGCCGTTCCTTCTGGTTCAGCTTTGACGTACGGTTGGTAAGACTGCTAGTAATGCATAAACTTCACATAACTATCACAAAAAACTTGATTGTAATTTAACAACTTTTCGTTAAGACCTATCAGACTGCCGCGAGCAACAGCGCAAATTTTGCTTGAAAGCCAAACATGAAATATGGTTTAATAGCGCAAAGTATTTAGTAAAAATGATTTCCTAACTTTTTTCTTCCAAAGAAAATGAGAGTGAATTGCAAGAATATACAAATTTATTTTCATTATGTAAACACGAATAAATTTAATGAATTGTAAATTACAGAGATCGCGAAAGTCAAACAAATATCCTATAATTAAGTTATTTGAAACGATTAAGCCTGGCACGAAGTAGCCGTTCGCAAAAATGATTAAGATGTTTCGAGTGTCTCGGATGGTTCTGACGTTCGGTAATTACGAGGTCGTGCGGTTTTCTTTCGCGTAGGCATGCATGTTAAAAATAACTCGCAAGACAAGGATTCGGCTGCGCGCAAGGATGCTTCTTTGTTTTTTTTGGAACGACAAAATTCCGTGCGAAATTTATGAACTTTGAAAATTAAATCTGCCATTTTTCTTCGTCCCCAAAACACGTTTCATGCACATGCAAATTTTTCAATCAATTTTATTCGTTATGAAATTTTACGGTCGGAATAAAAAAAAAACAATAAAAAAAACAATTTGAAAGAGAGGCAAAGGAGAAAAAACCATTGAAAAATAGAACCTCCATAACAGTTTGCTTCATCAGAATATCTATCTCATAAAACGCGAATCATTAACTTAGAAATATAGTCGAGGAGGAAAAAAAAGTCCGCCCGATCTATCATGAATTGCTTAATTGAAATTATGGCTGCGATATTCTCGTCGTGCAATTCGATACAGCGAATTTAAATAGGCAAGTTTACGATCCAGTTTGCAGCGAGTCGGACAACGCCATAACCGCGCAAACGAACGTCATTATCTTCAAATTCGTGCATTAAAATCACTCCTTGGTTGCCATTACCTTACATCATTGTTCAATTGGATTGATTTGAACGGAAATAAAAGTGGCGCATTTGAATTTCGCGCCACCCGCGCAGTCGTGAGTCAGCGCTGGGGTGGGGCGTGTCTAACCTAACTTTCGATTTGGTTCTATCAAGATCGTCTAATTGGAGAGGTCGTTTCCGTTGTTTCGGTCGTCATTTTTATCGAATTACTCGTGTCCGGATGCGAATGATCGTGTGGGATTATTGCTCAGGGAAGATTGCGTGCTGAGTGGGCGAACTGAGCACGAGGAAAGAAGACAAAGTGGGAGGCTGCAGAGGAAAGGGGACCGGCGTGGAATCCGGCGGCCCCCTCGAGTACAAGATTCCAAAGCTTGCATTTATTAACTTATGCGCAGACGATCGCACAATCGCTGTCTGACATTTTTCCAATACATTTTCCCGTTTCTCGATTCTTTACTTGAATAACAAAATTCTCGATCACGAGAGTAAATGATTTATATTAAAATTATCAAGATTTTTAAACGAAATTATATGTTGGCACAAATTCATTAATAACTTAAAAAAAAATGGCGAAAAGAGTGATAAAATTACAAATAATAATATAACACTGTTTTAATATAAATAATAAAACAGTTTCAGAAGAAACAAATCAGATCCAATAGCTCGGGGGGAACGGAAAGCAGTAGAGGTGATTGAGACCAAATCCTCAGACTGATCATTTTTTTCTTTCCGAAATTTTCGCCCACAATATCCCCACGCAGATTAAAATATGTTTTTGATTATATTTAGAATCTATATTATGTAAATAAAATATAAAATTATATATTTCATATATAAATCGTTTACATTTTCAATATAAAGCGGCTTATAAATTGAATATAAATTTTTTTATATATATTAATATAATAAATATATTGCAAATATGTTTTTGCATATATTGTGACATATATTTTACGGATATTTTCTATATTCAAGATTTAATATACATCCGTATATATTATACATATATATGCCATTTATAAATTATTTATAAAACAGCAATAAATTAATATAACTAAAATATAAGTAAAATAAAATATTATATAAAATTTTATTGAAAAATATATTATATTTATACGAAAAATATAAAGTTAAAATATATTCACACGTATATTTTTATCTCTGTGGGATGACCTTACACTTTACAGAAAAGTTGAATTCAAGTTTCAAAATTCAAATTCTAGACAAATTTAGACTTTAGAAGATGTTTTGCAAGAGAAAGAAAATTGGGTTTGAATAAAACTATATATTTCAAAAAATATGTTTGGAAATATAAAAAGTGAAAACCATGGCAAGCAACGAGGAGAAAAATTGCAGAAATTTGTATAGAACGACAAATATCAACAGAGACGAAACACCTCGACATTTGCTCAGTATGTTCAATTTTGCTGTGCGCACCAAGCGAGTGCAGTTTATTGGAAAGGAAGTTTTTTCACTGGGTTATGCAAAGTGCAGGGAGGTTTTATAGTAAGGCAAACAATTTCCCGTTGGTTCAAAAGTTATCGATGATTGAGAAAAATAGATGTTTAATATCCGATCTTTAAGTTAGCCAGATGTTTGCTTTGCCATCGAGGCGAGGATTCTGCATTTACCCAAGATCGATTTTTGTATAATTAATATTTGAATGTCATTTCGTACGATCAATAACGAACATCCATTCATTTTATTTGTACAATTTTAATTATCGCAAAAATTATTGCTGCTCAAATCAGCATCCAAATTGAAAAGATGTAAAAAAGTATAATTGAATTATGGAACGAAATAAAAATATGGAAAATAGCCGTTTGGGAGAGTGTGCGAGTCGATTTTCGGTGGATCGATTTGATTTTTATGACGGTAATGGAACGTTACGAAACGATCGTGAGGCGAGAAAAAGCATCAGCTAGCGATCGTATTTTCACGCCAGCTAGGCGTTTCGAAAGAAAGGAACGCTGTCCCGTATAGCGATTATATCTCGACCTTGATCTGGTGATGCGGCAACCGGTATAACTCTATCGCGACGATATTATGCGGCGCAGCGGTGGCGGCAATAATTTTTGTTAGCTTCGGTAATTTATATGCCAGATATACGCCCGATAAGGGTCCGGAATTGCCATTCTGAGCGCCATATTAGAAGACAGCCGCGTCGGACATTTGATATTTCACTCGTATTTTATGCACCGATTCATACATACGAGATACAAAATGTAACGCAACCATGAAATATTTTTCTATTTCCTCCGTGTCGTTTTATTACAAGTATCTATCTTTGAAAAATATTTCAAAACATCATTCTCAAACGTTCATTAATCATAAGTGTCAAAAAAGTGTACAAAAAAGTCTACAGTGTACCCTTGTCTGCTACATGTGATCTTCATTTAGTGACTTTATCCGTCGTACATCGAAATCAATTTGTCTTTGTTTCCCCCGGACCTGGATCTCTTTTTTTCACAGTTGC
>JAAMPD010003285.1:0-10520 GCA_025266255.1 Trissolcus basalis
TATTTTGTTTATATTTTAAAAATATATTTTCGTCTGTACGGAGAACAATATGAAATAATAACAATAACTACATAAAATAAAATAGTTCACTATAAAAAAAAATAAATAAATAAGTGAGTCCTGTTTGTTTGACAAAAAAATTTGTATCCATTTTCGTAAAAATATATACAAAATAAAATAACATAAAGTTGACATTCACCTGAATTTATATTTGTGCACTAAAAAGTTCCAGTCGATTATCATTGAAGACGGAATTCTGTTTTTGAATGGAAAATAATTCGACTAGAAGCTTTTCTGACTTGGCTTTTTTGATTATATTTTTCATAATATTGACATAACATTATGCTTGAAAAAATCACGCTCAGAAAGGGGATAAGAACTTTGTTTTCATTTACTCGACATTCGAGTGAAGAAAATAAACATTTTGTAGTAGCTACTAAAGGCGGGTGTCGAATCGGTAAGCTAGAAGATTACAACACGTAGGTCAATCCTTTAAGCCATTCGCTCTTACATCAACATGTACACACGACTTACACGTAAGCTTTCCTACAGGAAATTCGGATTTAAAAACTTGCTATGCAAATGAATTTTACATCCTGGAAAAATCGCTGTTAAGTTCTCTGACAGTTTATTCAGTTTCTTCTTTGTTCCCTTGAAATGCGAGTGAAATCTGTAAAAATGAAAGGAAAAAGTACCTTCAGAAGGGCAAGCGAAAAATACTCTCGGACGATCTTCATCTCGATTTGAAATTAACGCTTTGTGAAGATGAATCGTTCATTTAATTAACGCAGTTCATGCTCTATGTTTGGATGTAATTTTTTAATTTCAGGGGCAAAATTCCGAGATCTATTTTTTACGAGGAAATATTTAAATTAGCCGACGCTTTGGAGAGCGACTTGAGAGTTATTCGAACTTTAAAGTCGCTTCAGTATTTAACTCTAAAGAAGTATGTAAAGTCAGTGGGAACCGTAAATATTGAAAAGTATATACCTTTTGAGCGTCGGAGTCGCAAAATATCACCGTCACGTCGGAATAAAATATCCTCCAGAATCATTTCAAATTTGTTGGCGTCAGTCGCGCGAAATTTGATCCTAAAGTGTGTCGCGCGGTGAATATACCCTTGCCAGTACACTGCACTGAGAAAAGCCTACGACAAAGAGCATTAGAATAATTCCAATTATGTTTCTCAAGCTCTTAAACTGGATTGTTGCATTCCACTTGAACGTTTCCATGTTTACGTAAACAAATGCGCGAAAAGAAAAGGTCGAATCCGATAACATCTCTCGAATCTTGCCAATTGAATTTCACTTTGCGTTCTCACCCATCTGGAAATGTACGTCTGGCTTGACGTTGGACCGACGTTGTAAAACTTAGCTTCACGTTCGTTGCCAATCTTCGCTTTACAAACAGGTCAAGGTTTTTATAAAATGTCTAACAGAATTAGAGCTAATTACATTTTTGAATTCATATTTTTATCTGATTATTTTTATAATATAGAGAATGTTTTAGAAATTTTAAAAGTCCAATAACCTTTACACTGAGAAAAAAATTTATTTCAATCCAATAAATTTATCCGAATATAAACTTTATAAATGTTCATTAGGTTATTACCCCAATAAAATTTATTCGGTTCAACAGCAATTTATTGAATTTGAACAAATTTTCTTCCGACTGTTTTCTCAGTATAGTTGATTATATAATAATTAGTAGTGGGTTGAAAGTATATGGTTTCTAGATATTTTTTCTGTATATGAATTTACAATTCATTATTTTGTAATATCATATATTAACTTTATCTCAGATAAAGATGAAGATATAGTATCTTATCACGTTTGAGGGACAAAAAATACGTGTAAATATATTTGAATTTTATATTTCTCACATAAATATAATATATTTTTCGACAAAATTTATATTTGTTATATATTTCATTTTTATAACTTTCATTGCCGCTTTTTAAATAATTTATATATGATTCCTTTCCAATATAAGCTTATAGGTAGAACATATGTACAGATATATTTTCAATATAGAATAGAATAGAAAATATACGTACAATATATTTTGAAATACCATGAAAAACATCATTTAAAATATCGTATAAAATTTTATGTTCTAAAATATTTTTATAAAGTATCATATTTTGAAATATCGTCAAAAAGTAGCATGTTTCAAAATATTGTCAAAAAGTATAATGATTCCAAATATTGTTAAAAGTATCATGATTCAAAATATAGTACAAAACAATGTATTCCAATATATTGTAAAAGAATAATATGTTTTAAAATATTGAAAAGTTTCTTGTTTCATGAAATGGAACTATATTTGACAATGTCCTGTCAAAATACTTTGAAATTTGCATTGATTCAAAATATATTGTTGAAAACTGTCTAACATCACGAAACTCATAAAATGATCAAATTGTTTTTTAATAGAATCAAATCGAGTAGTTAGGTGTACCAACTATGGTATTCCAAAATTGGCCCTACAATCGTCACCAATATTCCAAACTCGAAAACATCATCAATTTTTTGTGCAACCCTAGCAAACGCCAAGACTGTTACAGCCTTTTGACATGATTTTTGCAAATGCGAGCTTCAATCCAACAGATTACACGAAAATTATCACTCACCGGTCTGAAATCATTTGTCTGTTTCGTGGTTGCAAATGCACATATGGTCTGCGTTGAAACTTCAATAATTCACGATATTCAAAATAGCTTTTGATGTCTAACGGAAATGTCGGGATTCCTGTTATTAGGATGCACGGCCATTACGTATTCAGCAACTTTACACATGTGACACAACCGTATATTCAAATGACACCTAGGAGAAAATCTGTAGACGTCTGCTTTTAAACAACGTCATCAGCGAGTTCGCAACTTCGAACTGAAACGCCGAGGTCCGGCTGTTTTATCAACTGCATTTGGCGCGGCGACCTGCAACAGACGAAACACAACCCGAAAATAGCAATTACATTTCGCCAAGAAAGGCCCATTGTGGATCAAATTTTCCAATGTTCATATTCATTTTAATTTAAAAAGCATTGATGAGACTCGTGAAAGGGCAAGTCATTTTTTTCTTCTCTCTCTCTCTCCCTAGCCAGACATTTTCATAATAAATCTGTGCGTAATCTGTTGGACATATGAAATGGAATGAGCAAAAGAACCATACAGAGCCGTGCCTTTTCATGGCTTATGTATTCATTCCAAATGTTTGCAGCGTGGCGTACGAGCGTTCATTGACCAGACTAAATAAGGACAACCGAAGCTCATCGCTTTTAATTGGCAGCTGAAAAAAAATTTCAACGTGAAAGACATCAAAAACTAGAGAGTGAACTGTTGATGAAATTCATTCAATTTTCATGAGCTTGTCATTTCCAATTGATCGAAATTAAAATTAACAAAATAATTTTTTTTGTTAGTTCCTATTTTTTCTTTTTCATTAGATCAGTATTTCCCAACTGACTGGGAACAAACTACCTGCTTTAAGAATCGGATAAAAAAAACGTGCTTTTCTCTAGGGTAAAATTTTGTTTGCTTTAAAAGCTCAGAATTATAAATTCGACTTGGTACCCTTTTTATCTTGCTTAGGACATTAACTAAGAACGAAGGAAAAATCCGTGAATAAATTTATATTTATTTTATATTTTATATATTTATACAATTTATATAATTAATTGCCGCTTGATGAATAATTGATGAATTTGTAGAATATATATAGATATATTTTGAATATAGAAAATATGTGTAAAGTATATTTTATGGACCAAAATATTCCATATGGTCGAAAATATATTTCAAAATATAATTTACATATATTTTCTATATCTAAAACATATCCGTATATATTCTACATATAAGTCATATATAAATTATTTACAAAGCTGCAATAATTTATATAAATAAAATATAAAATACATATGAATGCTACCAAAAAAATATATTATATTTTTATGAAAAATATATATCATTCAAATATAAAATAACAAGTTTATTTTTCTCCCCGTGGGATATTTGATTTATCTTTTCAAAATATATTTTCGTTTTTAAGGGCCCGCACGGACGAAAATATATTTTCAAAATATAAACAAAATATATTCCGGCAATAATTATAATATTTAATTTATACTTTTTTTTATAAATTCCATTATATAAATTTATACAATATAATATAGAATATATTTTGGCGGATATATTTTCGTCCGTGAGGGGGGATGATTTTTTGATTGGCCATTTAAAATGATGTCAAGTTAATTATCGGTCAAAAATGTGGATAATTTTGGAACCAACTGGCAGGTGGCGTCCGGAGAAACAGGTATTGATAAGTTTTTGCCAAAACCACATGACTGATCGACCAGCCGTTATCTCCTGGCCGGGTTTCAAACGATTTTCCGACGCTTTTGCGACAAACTGCAGCGATAATATATCAGCGCGGTTGCATATGGTGTGCGTCACACGGACTTGTATTATGGAGCGCACACCCAAATCGCGATATCACGCCTAGGCATAATAAAATGGTTTATTGCGAGGCGACGCGCAAGCCAGCCGAACGGAAGGATCGTCTTCATGGCCCCGCGCCTTCCCCTGTACCGAATTGCGTTATCGGCGTCTGCGAATGGTTTCTCAATGAAGCCGACCGTGTTTTATAACAACCTAACCCGATGGCTTTTATTTCACAACCCTCGCGAAATTTCTTCAAAATGAATACAATAAAAAATTTCCTATAACGAATTTCCGGGCTGCCATCAAAAGCGGCGTTTTCTGATAAAATTCTAATATCGCGTTATTGGAAGAGAGAAATAAAATGATTTTTGCTGCAAAGTTAATAAAAATTCCTATTAAAAAAAAAAAGAAAAAAAAAGAAAAGAGAAACTGAAAATAAAAAAAGATTGTGTTATCATAAGTCGTCCGTGACTCGGAACCAGAAAAGGTTGAAAATTTTCGTTCGGGAGTCATTGTTCTGTTATTTATAATTTATGTGTTGAAATTAACATTGCTTTTATCGACAGGAAGTCTTTTAATAGAAGATGGTCGATGAAATTCGTGTGTCGGTGTTTCTTCTTTCCCCGTCCATTTCCGCGAGTAATGGGCATCGATAATGGAAAAGGATACAATTTTGAAGACTGTTAAATTAATCACGCGAAAGTATAGTCGTGTTGTATTTTCGTTTACGTTTTTCTCCCTTCGTTCACATAATAGTCTTGCAAGTTATAGAGCTTGCATACAAATGACACAAGAAAACTCCGAGATAGAAACGGTTCCTGCCGAGTGAACAAAGTGCATTATCTGTGTGTGGATTTTTAGCTTTACAGCTTTTTTATGGGATCGACATTAAAAAAAATGATACATCTTCTGAACGAAACTATTATTTTTTATTGTCGGGTGGAAAAAAAACGAAGATTTAGATCCGCCCTGTCAATCCGGCCCTGGTTCGCCGGAGCCCATGAAAATCGGAATTTGATATTCAGTTATACTCGCAACACGGTTCCTCTTACAATTTATTTATTTTTTTTCATGTTTTAAATCAAGACTTGACACAATTCCAATAAAAGTAATAAATTTCATAGGTATTTTACGAGGTGCATACAACCGCTGCGCTCTGGCGCGGGTTAATACTTCGAATGAGTTTGATAAAGAGATTCTCCCCCCGTCTACAAAACAAGTGTCATCGCAGGAAAAAAAACATTCTAGGCACTTTTATATACAGTTGCAACTATTTATTGTCTCTGTGAAATATGAAATACAAGGTACAAAACTAAAATCAAAACATAAATAACTCTGTCGATAAACAGACACCGACAGCAAATTCAATTTAAAAAATTATTATTTTCCCCGCTCAATCAGTTTGTCGATTGGGATGAAAAAAAAAAATATAATCGAAGTTCAATGTTTGATATAATATCTGCTGCTTTGGTGTATGTATAAACGTTTACTGAAGGATTTAAACTCGTATAATTTTTCTATTTTTCAATAGTCATTTTTATTTGCCGTTCTCATAAGTTTGAATAAATGTTTTGAAAGTAAATTTGTTATTGATCCGATGAAACGAATTTGAACATATTATTCTGGTTTTTAATTAAATGCTATTTCAAACTTAACTAACCTTATGCCGAGAGGAGAAAGTTTAGCAGGTTAAATGAATTTGTTTATTAAGACGAGCATAGACACTGAAGTATGTCAAAAACCGTTTTGTACGTAATGAATAAATGGATAGAGTGCTGAAATTAATCAAATTTGTATTAAATTATTGAAAATGTTATTATATATTATGCGGTTCATCATTTCCTAGTAAAAAGGATTATGTATTTGCATAAGTAGAATGTGCTGATGAAATGATATTTTGAAAATTATATTCACAGATTTATGATCCCATGAAGACGGAAATACATTTTAAATTATTATATACACTCGGCACATAAAAATTTGCATTTTTCAAAATGACACAACTTGAAGAAATTTTATTAGGAAAATGTTTCAATGAAACAATATATGAAAGCTGAGATTCTAAATTTACATTATTCGTTATAAAAACCATTTTTATAATAAAATTTCTAAGCGTTATTACAAATTGAAAAATAAAATTAATTCAAAATAGTCGAGCCCATCATTATTAAAAATGTTATTTATCATTAATGATTTTTTACGTTTCTTGAATTTGATAAAATTAAAATTTTCAAATTAAGATTTCATTTGAAATCTTACAGAGTCCTACTTTACAATTTTGCAAAACTTGTTTTGCAAAATGAAACAATGAAAAAGATAATTTCAACGAAGAAACTTCAAACTTAGACTGTTCAAAGTCAAAAAAATCTGAAAACCACTCGTTCAATTATCATTGAAATCCACCCAGGTAAAAATTTATATATGTTGCCATATATGTAGCATTTATTTATGCTGCATAAATGTCACATAAATGCAGCCGTTTATGCTACATATATGTTGCATATATGTTACGTATATACCGACATTTATACCTGCATATATGGCTGCTTACCATAAATGCAATCATATATGCCGCATGTATGTCACATAAATGCAACCATATTTGCTGCATAAATGGCAGCATATCCCACAGGGATAAAAATATACGCGGAAATATATTTTAAATTTATATTTTTTATATAAATTAAATATATTTTTTCGATAAAATATATATTTATTTTATATATTATTTATATAACTTATTGCCGCTTTATAAATAATTTATAAATCACGTATATGTGAAATATACACAAATATATTTTGAATATATAAAATATATTTCAAAAAATATTTCATCAAACATATATGGCCCATATATGTAGCATATATGTGCCATATATACAGCATTTATGTTCCTTTTTGCCTGGGCACATTTCTTTCTAACCACTGTCTGACTAATCGTTGATTCGTTTCACTAGACGAATCTTCAGATCAAAGTTTGACAAATTTCTTCTATAGAAGAAGTAAATATATAGGTAATATAGACTCACCTTGAATACTTTTTTAAAATCTGCTTTTCTTCTGACTTTCTTTTCGCGGTTGCAAAACAATGAACTAATCTCAGCTTGGAGTTTCAACAACAAAGGTGCTATTTTTTAGTAGCATACGACACCTCTTGATCCCGTCCTCTTAAGTGTAACATATTACCTCTTGGGCGTCATATCGAATACTCGACTCGCGGGCGTTATTTGTCTCTACTGCGCTAGAACCCATCAGGCATCGCTCGAATTCGACGACGAATTGAATCCTGAGTACCGTCTATTGTATTGGGTATAGCATTGCCGAGCTCTTGGCTGCTGCATGAGATATATACGAAGCAATGAGAATTACACTCGCAGCCCCAAATTAATGGTACTCAGACGTACTGCTGCAATCTTGTCTGCTGCGAGCATTGACGCGCGTAAATAAACAGCTCGCATCAATTGAACGTTAGTATTCAATTTTTTTTGCCTCCGCATTTTTCATTCATATTGCGTCCGCATGTTTTTTTTTCAACATTCAAGAGTCTCTTTTGGAATTACGCTTTTTGCAAAAGTATAGGCACACTTCAAAGTTTCAAGTGTATACAAAACTTGAAAAATTGATACTTCATCATTTCATTGGAATGCTTCATAACAAAAAATCAATTCTTTTCAGCAACAAATCCACTTTGTCTATTTCAACTAAGGTTCAAAATCACATTCATCAGGTTGGAGTGAAAATTGTTGATTCAGTTAAAATTCCTGGTTTGGATGAAAAAAAAAGTGCCAGTGAGAGGAGTAAGATTTATAATTGAAAAATTGAACAGTAATATTTTCCTTTGAAACGTATCAAAGAAGCTGATCCTTATATCTCATAAAGCGCTTGAAAATTCGTTTGTCTATTTTTTTTGTTCAAGTGGTATCAAAAGCGAACACCAGAACAGAAGTCTTTTGTCGGTGTCGTTGGCGCGACGTGAACATCATGGGCACACAATCAAACACCAGACCACAGTGAAAAAAAGGAAAAAATCCATACCCGTGTTCGTTCGGCACTCGACCCTTTTATTTTGACAAGTTTCGCTCCATGACAATATTAACTCGACAACAAAATTTTCCTAATTCTCTAAACTCGCTGCCCGTTCGATTTTGTTTCACATTCTCTCCGTGTCTATCAAGAAATTTCGCAGAAATTTGATGCACTCAGCAGAGTTTCTACTCGTTTCTTTTTTTTTTTTTAGATGTTTTCCTCAATTGTTCTCCTCGGTCTTTCACGCTCGACTTTTTTTAATTTTTCTTGTGCTTTTTGTATTCGAGACAATTTTGATGACAACTTTTCGTAAAAACAGCGAAAAAACATTCCGCCCTATAATTCGCTCCGACGACCTTTGACCTCATTTTCATTCATCGAGTCGGCATTTTTGGAACGCGTGCATTCCAACTGAAACACTTGCCACCATTAGGCAAAACGGTCGAACCGAACGAGAAGAAAGGCATTTTCATCGCAAATGTCAATGCTGGTTTATTTGAGCGTCGAGCTCTGCAAATTAATAGCTAAGCGTTTGGCAACCCGTGTGACCCGTGTTTTCCCACTTTTCATTCCGATCACCGATATAAGGCGCAATTAAGAGTTTAATTAATTACGCCATCGCGCTCCGCTTGATGTCCCGAGGAATTTCGATTAATTTTGATCCGCCGGTGTGTTCGTCGCTGGCTCATGTTTGCTTTTTAATTGAACCTTTCATTGCCTCGACTTTGAAATTAAAATTCCTTCAGCTGTACCGTGCCAATCGTTTTTTAGACACTTTTATTAATTTTCCGGTCATTTTAGCTTTCAATTTTCTTTTTTTTTGTTTCATATACCTTCAAATATTTTTCGTGTCCCGCTAATTATCGTACGATTCATACAATTTTTTGTTACAAACTGATAAATTATTTCGTGATTTCGAATTTCAATTAACATCATGTCAATTATTTAATTAGTTTAACCAATATTTTCCTGACAATTATCATGTTAGCAAATTTCTTTTTGTAACTGAAAAATTCCAATTCAACGTTTTGATTTTAATTTTTGGTGAATTATATTTTGAATTTTGGAGGACCAACTTTTTTTGAGTGGAAACTTTTTTGGTTTGAGTTTCGAGAAATTTCGAGTTCGCGGCAAAAAAGGTCAGCGACAACCCGAGCTCGTAAGAAATAATTCTATCGTTGTGTGCAGCAATGCGTTTCTTACGCTTTAGTTTCCAGTCATTACGTATTAGCACAAGTAGGTAAATTTCGACGCTGACGATTGGCCCGGCGCCAGCTTTATGGAGCGTCACAAAAAATTTGCACAGATGAACGGAAAAGGACCCCGAAAGTCCGAAGAACTCGGCTACCAAAACGAACTGAGCATTTTAAGTGGCAGTGTGAGACTAAATTCGCATAATAATTAAGCAGAGCAATTAACGAAATGGTTTCGGACACGATCGTGAGAAATTTATCACTCACGGTAATTACTTTTTGATATTCTTCGGACAATCTGATCCGTGCTTTAGGTCTTCTTTATTTTTTATTTAAATTTTCATAACTTTCTTATCAAATTTCAAAAAAAAAAAAAATCACTGAATTAATAAAGAATTTTTAAATGAATTCATTGTATACATTTTTTTATATTATTAAATATACATTTTTTATATATTATTAAATATACATAATATACTTTATACCAATGTCTTTTATAAAAAATTATTTTTTTTAATATCATAAAAAACTATTATATTTAAAAATATTATTTAATATCTACTTTAAAATATCATAGCCCGCAGGGATAAAAATATATGCGGAAATATATTTCAAATTTATATTTTTTATATGAATTGAATATATTTTTTTCGATAAAATATATATTTATTTTATATATCATTTATATAACTTATTGCCGCTTTATAAATGATTTATAAATCACGTATATGTGAAATATACACGAATATATTTGAATATATAAAATATTTGTAAATATATTTAAAATATATTGTTGTCCGTGTACTAGTATAGAATCATCTTCAACATATCTTTAAATGTCTCATTCGAGTGAAACT
>JAAMPD010003286.1:0-10516 GCA_025266255.1 Trissolcus basalis
TCTCCGAGTTATGTTATTGTTATAAAAGAGAATCATAGGCAAATTGATGGAAAATTTTTTTTTTGCCACTTCTCTGAAAATATGAAGCACATAAAAACCTATTATTCTGTTTTTGGCGCGAACTTTTGTATTATTTTATTTGCGTTCGTTTATTCCAAGCGGGTTGGAAAAAAACTGTCGAAGGATAAGTGCGTGATATAGAGTGTGTAGAAAGTCACAGCAATAATCCGTGTTAGTCGGCGAAAAAACAACAAGCTTACCAGTCAATCCGTTTCGTCTATCTTTTTTGCTTCTCAAAAAGATTCACATTGTAAGGATGGATGTAGAGGGATTAGCGCACACATTGCTGAAGGGTCTGATATTTTATCACAAGTAACAACAAGAAGGAAAAGAATTCCCGACGAATTGCGCACTGAAAGCGATTGAAAAATGCGATTTCCAGTTGATTTATTTCAAAGTTCAACTCCTTCGGCGAAGATATTCCCCCGAAACTTTCATTCCATTCTTGAATCAACTTTCGAAATTTACTCTCGAAATAATTGTCTCGACGATGAAAATTCCCTCCCACCTCTATTTTCACCACTTTTCTTGTACACATCTGATAAACGTGAATGTCAGATTTTTTCATCCGTCTTTTTTTTTGTCGCTCAAGAAAAAAGCGAGATCGGAAAGAGGAGGGCAAAAAAAATGTTGGCTCGAAGATTTTCGTGACAGTCTGATATTTTTCGCGATAGGATGGATAACGGGAGCAGCACTCTCCAGCGATTTCCATCTTGGCGTTGCATAACTGTATTTTAAACTTGGTAGCGATAACTGACAGATCGTTCGCCACGCTGCCAAGCAGCTCCTAAAGACGATGGTTTTACCGGAGAATTTTCCAAGGTAACCGACAACGCTGAAAACCCCGTCACTCGTGTACAATGAACACCAGCATCAATCGAGCGTAACGTTTTATGTCTGGCATATATGTCAGCATAAAACTCGCGCGTACTAACTTGCGAATGAAAAATTCCGTGCATTTTGATTCGCCGAGCAAGAATTTTTTTTTTTGATCAAGAGAGGATGAGTTTGATTTTTAACCGTCGATCCGATATGTAAATTGCTTAGATTTTGTGAATTGTCAGTTGCAATTTTATTTTCATCTTCGTTGTGAAAAAGAAAACTTGATCAAATTGGTTGTCTGAAAAAAATTGAAGGTGAAAAAGAAAAAAAAGAAGAAAAAAGAATAAAAAAGAAGACCGTCGACACTGAAGAGCAGATATCCTTTTTTCGGAAATGTGAAAATCGTTTCGCACGTTACATCGATAAAACGGAGTATGTAAAATTTTCGTATTTCCCATTTACAGATGAAATTCTCGTCACACATGTCGTACACATATAACACGTCTGATAAGGTAAATATGGGGATCAATAACCGTCGTGCAATGCACTTTACCTTTCGTTAAAGCGAGACGTAATGGGTGTTGAAATTTGATGACTCACCTGAAACAGAAAAACAAATGAAATACATTACAAATTTGGTAATGACAATTTTGAGCACCTGTAAAATGGAAGATCTTTATCATTAAATTAATTCGAGGGGTCAAAAACGCATTAATGATAATTGATTATGGCTGAAATAGGTGTAACTAGTTTAGATCAGTTAAAACTTGATAGTTAAATGCGATTTCCTGGGTTAAACTGACTGAAATTTCCGCATTGATATATATATATATATATATATTCAACTAACCAACTAATATAAGCTGGTAATCCGAATTATTAAATTCTTGGAAAAAGTCAATTTTCTTTTTTTTCTATTTCCTTTTATCCTTTATTATTATTCTTTTTTCATCAGTTATTATTGGGATCAATTTCTTTGACTTTTTGTCTGGTTCAAGTTTCGCGATTCGTCATAGTCGTCAATTAGAGAGCACCGACCTCTGATTATTTTCTTTCCGGAAACGTCGATCAACAGAAGTTTACAGGCCATGACACAACCGTCAAATCAAAGCTGTTGCTGGCAATTCGCAAAATCTAATTCCACGTCTTTGATCACACCCAATAACAAGCTATTCAAATTTATCCATTAAACAATCGTGTGTAAGAGAAATTTCGGACTTTCTAATTGGTAAACACCAAGTTGAGCTGGACGCACAACTTGGTTAGAAATTTTCTCAGGGGTTTGAATGAAAAGTCCCCGAACAAACATGCACCCGACCGACGTGATAGAGTTATATTATCGGATAATTCCAGCTGACAAATTTGTATTCAATAACCTGATGTTTTTGATGGAAAATTTTATTTAAAACATAATAAAGCAGTAGCAGTGATGTGGATTTGCATGAATTATAATTTGAAATGTCATTATTCAGGGTTATATATATTCATCGATAATTACATATATTAGCATACAGTTTACGAATTATGAAAAGTTCAAAATGGCTATTATTATTATCTGATCCAGCGGCGACTATGCTTTCAGATACCATATTAATTATTGATGCACCCAGCATCAAACAGCAACACACATCCATTCATCACATTAGGTGAGATAAATGCACGCGCCTCAAACCACCTCTGCACTAACAATAATTCTATCTATAACAATTTATTAAAACCGATTTTGCCATCAGGTTTCGCAATTTCGTGTTATTATTATATTTTCATGTAATGATAAAAGATTGACAAAAATAAGAGAGGAAAACGACTTGCTGATGAAAATAAAATTATCTCGGTCTGGTCCCTGGGTTCAGATTGAATTGGCAGTAAAAGTAAGATATTTATCTAAATAACCAAAATCAAAATAGGGGCTCTCTGGTACCAAGCCTAGATCGATGTGGCAACATCAATTTTGCAAAACACGTTCCGCCGGATAAACACTCGGAAAATTGTACTGCAGAGAATACCGCACACGCTTCAGTCGTCACGACAGATGTCCATTTGTATTATATTTACCGAATTTTAGCCGCCGCAATTCCTCTCAGCTTTTCTCATGTGCTCCACGAGACAAATTACTTCGTCAAAATGGGCAACGTGACAACCGATTCGCAGTTTCCAACGACTTTTCACGATTGATCGCTCGCTTTTTTTCATAACTTTAGTATATCTATTTTTTTGGAATCGAATCATTGCTGAACAAACCAAACGTATCGACTACGAGAAAATAAACAATAAAAAAAAACAAGAAAAAGGTTACAAACAAATCTGGTAACGATATCATATATAAGGTAAATATATTTTCTATTTTTAAAATGTATCTGTATATATATATAAGTTGTTTATAAATTGTATACAAAAATCATGTATGATATATAATTTTATTAAAAAATATATTATTACCCTCACGGATGGAAAATATATCCGCAAAAATATATATTATTATTATTTTGCATTTTATATAAATTCATATAAAATGGAATTTATGAAAAAAATATAAATTTAATATTATATACCCATCGCCGGAATATATTTTCTTTCGTGCAGGTACAGTAATATATTATATTATTTATTTTCGTTAATAATTGCGTCTGCTTATTGCCTTATTCATAAACGAAATTTTTTCGCATCATTTTTAACTACATAATGAGATATGAAAATTAAGAAAAAAGGAATAACGTCATGGCAAGATAAATAACTCCACGAGGTTGTTCGTGTTGTATAAATGTGGTATGGTGTATAAACTTTGTGGCTTCTTGAAATGAGCTATTTACGATATTAGCTCGTCCGACGCTAGTCAGCAGCAAGTTTGGCTTCGAGAAATAAAAGTTTTGACGCTGCTGCGTTTTACAGTTTTTTAGTTCCCCTGGAAACCTTTTTTTGATGAAACTGAGACGGGATTCAAATTCTGTTTGGTAATCTTGTGTAAATGATGCGATTATAAAAGGTTCCCAGGTAAAAATCATATGACACAAGTATAACATACGTGTTTTTACTTGAGCACACTGAAATCCGGTACTCACGACCTGGAGTGAGCACGAGAAAATGCAAAAAAATTTTGCGCAGCGAAAATCCGCTTTTTTTTTACAAAAATATATGTTTTTATGATTCTTCAATTTGGTGCAAAATACTGCGTCATGTGAATTCGCACGGTAACGACAATTGCAGTATCGATCGACTCGAACAACGAAAACGAATACCTAAATCAGAGTGGAGGACATATGATTCTCAATGTGCGTCTCGTACACACGTAACGCTATAGCTCTCAAGATGATCGAAAATTCTGCTTGAAAATTTACCTGATATATATGTTTCCATTTGATATAATGTTTCGTTTGTCGCAAAATGTTGCAACCTCTCGCGCGATTCGATCGGATCGAATCATTTTTTCGTGACAGAATTTACATGAGTTACGACCTTGTTATAATACATTACATTTTTCCCCCCAAAATAGAGGAAAAATTATTTCATCAGAACGAATGTCATGAAATTCGAAGATCTAATAGTACCGAAAAATAATTTGTTATTTTTGATTCAATCAAAACCAGATTCTTCAATTTCAAATATTTTGATTTTATTTATCACAATGTTTATATTTACATGACATTGTTATTTTTATATTTTATTCGATTGTCAGATTTTTTCTATGAAATTACAACACTCTGTGTTATACAATTTTTCATAACAAGGTCGTCGATTCATGGAAAAATTTTATTCACAATTTTTCAACTCCATCCTAACTCCTTAATCGTTGATTTTTTTTTCTGGAGGAAAAAAACTACAACGTCCTGTTTTCCTAACTTATAACAAATTTATAGTAGCTGAGAGAAGTTGGATAAGTAGCTGGAAATGATGTTTGAATAAAATAGAGAATCGGAATTTTATTTCCCTAAAGTTTCCTCAACTTAGCTCGGTAGAATAATCGTATTTCGTGTAGATTGACCGCGAGCTTAACGGATGCTCCGGCTGAGAAATAGAGGAGGAGATAAAGCCTATCTGTTAACACAGCCTATAGGCGATAAACCTGGGCGCACAATTGCAAAATCGTTGGCACTCAAAAAAACTGATAGTCAGCGATGACAAACGTTCGTCTTATTTCTGAAAAGGCAAAAACTTTTTTTGTCAATATTAAATTTCATTCGTTCCAGCTCATTTATCGCTGCACATCAATTCATCGGCATGATAAAATGGTCTTGCTCGAATTGACAATCGACAAATGACTTTTTCCAAAACTAAAATAAATAAATAAAGTAAATGGCGAACTAAAAAAAAGCCAAATGAAAAAAAAAGGGAAGAAAGTTGGCATGTTTTTCGCAGCAGACAAAGAATTGTTCGGTTGAATTTAATTACGCTGTTCGACGTTGGAAAACTCGCTCGCGTATCGTCATCATTCAAAATCGTGAATTCGGCAACGCACGGGAGAATTAATTACAATTAAGTGAAAGTTTTAAACGTTAATTATCTTCATAATTGGCTGCACAGAACTCGGCGGCGCTGTTTTAGTTAGTCCAAGTTGGGGATAAATTAGCCCGCGGCTGGATTTGCGCTTTCTTTCGGTCCGTGTGCGTATCATTAGTCGAGCATCTCTTCGGGCGCTGACGCCTCGGCGACGCGTCGTAACTTCTGCTTAGTTCGAGCGAGTTGAAATTGCGCGCCGTAAAGCGTGCTTTATGTGAAGATGGGGGTGGCACTTTCGTAAACGCAAAAATATCGCTTTTTGTAATTCGGCGCATCCATCTTGCCCCCCTCCCTCCCCCCTTCCCTTTGAAGAAACGACCAGCCAATGAACAGTGGTTTGCGCGTCGATCTGACGTCGACGCAACATATTTTACAACGATCTATGAGAGTCGACATCGCCTGTGTACGCGCTGTCTGCCGATGTGTCTTTTGGCTCTCCCTTTCGCGGCCGATGTTTCTTTTATAGTTATGACGAAACGAATGCGTTTGTGTTTCCACGCAACGCTTCTTGTCCTCCTTTTTTTTTCTCGACGATCAAAATGCTGATTTACCGACCATGAGTGTATCTTTTTACTCCTACCCCTATTGCTCTTCTTGCTCGTCCTCTTTTTATTCGATACGTTGTCAACTTTTATAAATGAGTCGCACATTACATATCTCCGGGTCGCGATAAATTCTGACATCATAACTCAGTTTTGTTCTCTCTATTTTTGTCGACGGCAAATCAACATTTCCCATTCGTACATTATTTTTGCTTCATTTATAAATCCTGCAATAAAGACAAATGAGTTCATCAATTTTTTAAAAACTTAATCTTCATTCGTTTTTTTTATCATATAAATATAGAAAATATTACCTCTACGAAATTACTTGGTTTTCTCTGTTCATTCGTTTTTCTTTTTTTTTTTTCAGTATCCAGAAGATGAAATGCTGACTATTATATAAAATTGGTTAAGTATTGAAGTATTACTCCATCATAATAGCTTAAAAACTGTTGTGAAATCGAGTTCACAACTCGGTTACGTATCATACAAAAGTCAGACTTGTTATTATTCGGCGGTTGCACGTGCGATCAAGTTTCTACAGTGGGAAAAAAAAGTGCGCTCTCATAGTTTCGCGATTCTTTCAAGCATGACCTCTTAAAAAAATGCACAACAACATCAAAACAGAACTCGATTCAACACGATATTTAAACGCGCTTGAATTCGAAGATTTTCATTTCAACTTGCAAATTAAGTCTTGAATCGTGGTGCGAGAACTTTTGCGAGCAAACACGCAAACTGCATCTCGCTAAATATGCAGAAAGCTAATGCAATATCAGATTGGTGCACACTGATGATGCTCTTTGGTGATGACAAGCACTCTTATTCGCAACCTCTGTACGTGCATTCTCATACGCACTTTTATTTTTAAAAACATATTCCCTCTTGTTTGCATTTTAATATTCACCTTTAATATATGATCTCCCATGCGGACCTCAATATGCACTCTAAAATGCACTTTTAACACGCACTCTTATATGCAATTTCGTATGAAAATTTTAAATGCACTTTTATACAATTTTAATATTACATAGTACATTAGTATGGAAAACATTTCGATACCTTTTCTCCGAAACATGCACTTTCATACGTACTTTACAATTTCAATATTATTTATTACATTACTACAACCAAAATTCACATTCAAATTTTCGTAACATGCAACTTTCATATGAAACTTTGTACTTCAAAGTTGTGTACTTTTTTAAATATTCAAATAAATTATTTAATACTAATAATTAATTATAATGAATAAAAATAAAATAATAAAAGTAATTGTACTAATACCAATACTAATAATGATAATAATAAATAAATAGTGTCCTTTTTTAACAACATTATATATATTAAAAGAAATAAAACATTACAATAAGTTGTTTTACGAAAATATTGGAACAAATTTGTTGAAATAACCGTTACGAGTTGAAACCCCAGAACTTTGCGAAATGTCCTTAACTGTTGAACTATCAAACTGATTCGACTCATTATTTCATGTTCATCGCACGTGCCGAGCTGAAATTCATTGTATCGAGTTTCGCCTGAAGATTAGGTAGGCTTTTCATCTACAAATAACAAAATGAAAGTATATATCTGGGATTTAGTTCAAGTGTAATGTGCTATGATACGTTATACTTGCGCACGATCCTGTCGGGCATCAACTTTGTCTGTGCACAAAACTGTTTGCTTGCACTTGTTCATGCGGAAAGCGGATAAATAGTGTTTGGTAATACGAGAGGCGAAAAGCCTTTTGACGTATGTCGAGCGGATCGCCCTCCCTCCCCCGAGATAGATGTTAAGAAACTGAGAGAACCGAAAAGCAACCAACAACTGAACCAACATTCGGACACGTACGACATTTTTGCCCTTGCCCCTTTCCCTCCCTATCTGCAGTAGCGTTTATTTTTCACTTCGACGTACCGACGAAGAAACAACTTTTCCGACCCAAAAGTCCAAGCGAGATTAAATTTTTTGTTCCCTCCTCTCACATGTTTATCGCAAACTTTAATTCATTTGTATTAACTTCGACTCAATCTATTTTCACTCGTTTTACGAGAAGCTCGTCTTTACGACAACATCATAACGTACAATAAAACCAACTGTTATTCGCAATGTTTGAACATTTTATCGCCAGTTACGACATGGACTCGTTTGCTTTTTATGTATTTTCAATTTTTTTATCTCTTTCACAGTGTAACTGAAAGCTTCATCCTCGTCTGACCCTCTTTTTCGACAGCATCTCATCCACGGCTTTGCAAACCTGCGTTAAAATAATGTCCACGATGGTCGCCGCGTTGATGATCACAAGCTCGCTTTTGTACAACGCAAGAGCGCCATCTATGTGTCGGTAATAAGTTCGGAGGCGTTCGCGGATGGCCTCCTCGGTGTCGTCGAATCGCTCCCGCCTCGCAGCTCGCGTCTTCATCCTGTCCTCGAGGATGGCCTTGCGCGAGGTCAGATGAATCACGAGATCCGGCCGGCGAACGGTGCTGTTGAAAAGCAGGGCTTGACGTTTCTCCCGCGGGAACCCGATGAGTAAGTAGCCAAATCGGCTGGGATTTGCTAACATCTTGTCCATGATCAGCTGCACAATCACGTCACTCGGTAGGTTCTGTCCGAGCTCCATCATCTTCTTGATGAAAGTACCCCGAGTGCTGTCCTCATTATCCACCTCGTCACGAAGTATCTGCGACGTCGAGATCAGGTAGAATCCGTACCGGTTCGCCAGGCTCTGTCCAATTGTTGTCTTCCCAATCCCTGGACCTCCGACCAAAAAAATTATCGGTGCCTTTTTTAAGAGACGAATAAATTTGATAAATAAAATATTGTAAAATCAATTTAATAAATTTGATACAAATAAATAAATTGGAATAATATTCTTATGAAACAAAATATTGTAAAGAAATGATGAAAACTGAGAAAGGTTGGGTTTGTTTACAGTAACGAATAGAGGTGAGGAGACGGTATACGATTGTTTTTGTAAGTTAAAGTATCATAATATTCTTTGAAATTGCAAGAATGTACTAATGTATAGAGAAGTATTGTAAAACAGTTACAGATCCTAACTTGTAGATGTAAACAAAGATAACCTTTCGTACCACCTTAGTTGGTATACTTTTAAAACAGGAATTGTTTATTATACCAATGGTACGGTTTATTTATTATTTTGATATGAAAAATTGTAACAACTTAACCGTTAAATTTGAATCGTAGTAATTTAATTTTGCTCAGTGTTTCGAATAAGATTTGCAAACTTACCTTCATTTTCTTTAACTTGTCGTAATTTGGCTGTTCGGAGCGATGCAGTTTGGAATCTGAGTCATGAGAACAACATTGTCCCATGTTTCAAAATCGACCGATCTGAAAACTGTGTCAACGAGAATTTTGCGCGAGGTTAAATTTTCATTGTCAATGACAACGGAGCAACTTTTTTCTCTTCCTCATTTGAATAATTTTACATGATAAGTTTTTATCGTCTGAACGTGTGACACACACGACATCAGAATTTTATAACCTGAACATTTTAGGTAATTCAAAAATAGAATTAAACAAAGATGAAAAATACTCAAATCGCTCTTTGACTGATTTGAATTTCAAATAAAATTCAATGCTTGCGGGAATTAGTCCTACTTTATTATTCAAAAAGCTTCTAATTAAGCAATCTCGAATTCGAGTCGAATTTACATTTCAAGGACAGATCGTCCACAATATTTGCAAATTACATGGGACGGTGTAATTGACAAGCGAATCTTACCTTTTGCAACGGCCAGTCTCTTTCAAATCGGATCTCGTATGAATTATAAATCGAACGAATATATAATCTCCTGAAGGCTATGAAGTTCGAAAATGTTCGAATTTCAATCATGTTACTCCGGAGGTTCTTCACTCTGATAATTAGCTAACTTCATAAAGTGCAAGATATAGCACTTCAAAATTTGAATCCTTTGATGTTGATGTCAACTCAAAATCGTTCATGATGAAATATGTAAACATTGAAAACAAGTGATTTTTAACTTTAATTACCGGAAGTTCATTTTAATTATTTCATTTTATTTATTTACCTTATTATTTGGATGTTGCTAAGGTAGCTACTTGTCAGAATAACGAATTCAGTTGTTTTCAGCAATCATAACATCGCCAATAACCCAAAAATTTCCGGAAACCAACAAACATGATTGAAAGTTGACAAAAACATAAAAAATTTGACAAAATGGATGACATAATGAAAAAAGCTCAAGAAATTGTCAAGGTCGCGTCAGAAATACTACTCAAAACATTAGAACAGGAAGTCGATCAACTCAAAAGTTTGGAAGATCAAGCAGCAAGATTGGTATTATATGTTTTTGATTTTATATCAAACTATATTAGTACTTGTAATCCATTTTTGCTATTGTTTGATTGGTAAATGAATTGATTACAATCGATTAATCGATAGTTCAATTATTAGACGAGGTCAGTCGGGGTAATTTTAACAGTCGAATAACTTAAATAATCAATCTATTAATTAATTAAATTCGGAATTCGAATTAATTAAATTAATCTGAATAATTGATTGATGAATTTATTTTGCAAATCTAAAACAAACAGTCGTTTCTTTTATT
>JAAMPD010003287.1:0-10519 GCA_025266255.1 Trissolcus basalis
CATACAACCCTGGCGATGCGTCACAAGCCAACGCTTACGCAATGTTGGTACGACGTTGTCAAACAATGTCGATACGACTTTACCAACGTTGTGCCAACGTCGTTACGACTGTAATTTTCTGCCTGGGCAGCTGCCCCGTTACTGTTTTAAATAAATGAAATACGACTAAAACACTTGATAACGCGTCCAAGAATTTTTATGCCAAATTAAACTTGTTGCTCGGAAAATAAATCATTTGTTGTAAACCGGTGGGGTTGTTTTTTCACAATTGTCTATAGATCCGCGTCGGTCGGCTTTTTTGGCCGGCAAATTTCTCAACTTTGATGATTGCACCGGCCATTATTTTGTGTAAAAACTTTGAACGAGCTTTTTTTATAAACAAAAACGCGGCATTGATGAACTTTCATAATACCAATTATGTTTTAGAAGTTGCAGCCACTTGTAATACAAACAGAATCGATATCTCAAAGAATATTTTTTGTTTCAAGAAAACATGTGGTTAAATTTTCAATTTATATACGAACTAATGATTTTTGCACAAATGCTATTAACGTCAATATCAAGTCTAAATAGCGTCTAAGAACCGTGTTTATGATGTCATTCACGCGCAGGTTAATTTTCCCTGACAGATTTGCGTGCCGGGCGAGCTCTAATCTTTTATAAATCTTTCTCACATTCTATCGTTATTCTAATTTTGTTTGTCACTTTTTGCTAAGATCGATGCGAATAAGAAATGAACCCCCGGTGTGCTTTTCTATTTTGACTGATAAAATAATAAATAACGATAAATACTAATCTGAATTGTTTGTTTTTCTCTTTTTCTCAAAAGCTCTGTCGTGTTATAAAAGTTGGCACGTTTAATTGATGATGAAAGTAGCAACACTGTAAGAAGTGAACCGATATGAAAAAGTTACTAATTCTGGTATTAAGTGCCTCAGTTCAGGTAAGCAGGCTTATGTCTCGATGAAGTCTTCTTTTATTATGTCTGGAACAGGGAATACAGAAACGGCATTATGATGCGGTGAAAGCAATCTGCCTGTCAATTAGAAAATTTTGTTCTTACGTCAAGGCACTTAGGTTTAGAGTCTACTTTGTGAGAAAAAAAAAAAATATTCGCATGAAGATTTATGGTTCGGAGGATTTATCGACTGAATTATCGAGATATAGTCGAATCATCTTTCAGAGCACGCCCGGGACTGACATTGTTTTCGCGACTCACTTACTATCGCGACTGAAAATTACTAAATTCTAGCCCGCAGAATTTGTAATGATATCTGTTCCTATTGTTAGGTTTCGATAATGAATAATTTTATGACATTTCAAAACTATGGTACTCAAAAATGGAACGTTTTTTTTAGTTCCTCTGAAATTTTTATGGTGCACTCAAACGTTCGGATGTTAAAAATGTTCGGAAAAGGTGAGGCAGTAATATGAAGTTGCACCAACGAGTAATCCCAAAAATGGCAATCGACGACAAAAGCGATACAAAGTGCGTTACCGAAAAGCACTAAAAACACTTCGGGTTGAGTACTTGTTTCGATTTGTTGGTACAGACAAATTACCAGCTTGGATTGACAGTTGACCAATGTTAACATGGTAAATTTTTTTTCTCCTTTCCATTCTTCGGGCTCTTTTATTTTCATTCTTTCCATTTCATGGACGAAAGTATACATAATTTTGTATTATATTTATTGAACAAACACGTCAACTCGAAATTCAGAGTCTATACACAAGAATAGTTTAATGCAATTCTGACACGTATTATTTCGAGTCTACATCACTTAATTTAAATCAATTTCATATACTATGATTGGTGTTCAATTTTGATTATTAATGACGTCACATTTACCGTCCAGGAGATGATGCATTTTGAACATTTTCATAATTGTTGGTCGGTTTTGCGATTTCAAATTTCAATATATTTTACGCTCGTTTTATTTTTATATTTGATTATTCATTCTTTTTCATCGTCTACAGTCCGGTAAAATACATAATTTGACAATTTGCAATTTCCGTCAGGTTCCGATTGTTCGTGCAAATGCGCGAATCATTGTTTTGTAAGCTCATATGATGTATTTTGATCAAAAATGTGATTCGCCTGGAAATCACAATTTTCAACATTTTATCAAAAACACTCGCGTTCATAATATATTAAAATGGAACATATTTTACTTGAAAACTCGAGTGTCCTTCATACCTACTTTTCCATTTTATATTTTGGAATATCTTTGTATGAATACAAATCAACTATATACAAATAACATAAAAGATTCCGCGCATAATGCAAAATGATACCTTCCTTCCCTTTTGTCGTTTTTATAAAAATATGCTTCCCGCTAAGGATATTAATTTTTATCTAAGCAATAAACAACTACCATTCAAAGATACATATTCTCATACAACATTTTTTGAATAAGTAAAAATTTCCCATCTCGTCATAAATTTCAAAACCATTGTCATGAAACGCGCATTAAATTTGAACCTCGCAAAATGTACGGGTACATTCAGTCACTTGTTTTTTTTACAAGCAAACACCGCTTTTCCAACCGCACACTGAAACCCATTGTTTTTTAACTTAATTTTGAAAAATATAGTTTTTTTTTTATCAGCTCGACGATTTGATCAGTTTGAACTGATGTTTCACAGAGGTCACTGGCTGAAATATCTGAACCGCTTTGACCTGCGGGTGCAACGTAAATAATGTCATCAAATATTTATCGACAACAACGCGAATAAAATTATGAGTCTTAACTTGTATACGTTCGATGTGATTACCCAGCTAGGTCGTGTTGAACGGAGTCGCAAACAGCCAACATCACGTTCGCACAAAATTTTGCCCAATGATTTACTGAAATCACACGCATGACTTCGCGATAAAACTCTCACAATGAAAAAGCACACAAATCAATTTCCGCAGACAGTTACGAAAAAAAAACAAAAAAATAAAAACTAAAAAAACATATCGCCTGAACGTATTGGACGATTAAAAACAAATTATTCGTAAAAGCTGAGATGAGCAACGGTGTCCATTCTTCTGGACTTTGGAATCTTGCCATTTTGAAGAAAAAGTTGTGAGATCGCGACTAACACTATTATTTGTTCAGCATCCAGTCACTATATTGGCCGATGATGAAAAAAAAAAAACAAACAAACAAACAAACAACAGGGACAAAAAAAAATGTAGCATTTTCTGTGCCGCTGTCGTGAATTAGTGATGCAGCGCAAGATGCAGCAAAGAAAATACATCGAAAGCTTATTGAAAAAAGTGTATGGTTTTTGCGCGGACCCGAGAGTCGTGTCAGGCGCGATGCCGCGCGACGAAGAAGCCGAAATTAAATTCAGCTCTTGGTCCGCGAAACTCATGATGTATAACCTGCCTCGCTTCTCGTTTACGACGAAAGAAAGTTATGAAAAAGTCGTTCGTTCTTTTTGGCGCGCGGATAAATTTACAAAATAGGTACGTGACGTGTTCCGTCGCGACGAAAATCCGCCTCGCCATTTCGAGAAATATTTAAATCACCCCGGGCGCATTTAATATCGAAATATATGAAATATGAATTAAAAAGCCGGCGAATTTCTCATGTAGAAATTGCAAACGCTGTGCCGAAAACTGAACAGACGATTCTACGCTGAACCAATATTTGTTAACTTGAATTGCTAAAGTTGTAGACAAATTGGACAGCTAACGTTAACCTTTTAAGATTATTATAGCAGTAACAAAGTCAATGTAATGACTAAATAGTCGACGAGAATTGACCGAACATAATTCTTTTGTTTTAAATGAAATTATTAATTTTTTAAAACCATATCTTCATAATATTAGCACCAAAGTTGATGAAGATATAAAAATATTTATGAATAAAAAGTTGAGTTAAGTGAATTCGCGATGTTTATTTCGACTAGTTTTTCTTTCTCTTTTTTAAATTTGATTAGTTACCACTTTGGAGAACAAAAGTTTTCACCGGGAACAGCATTTTGAATCTCAAATATTTTTCTTATTCGTTTGAATTGGTCATGTTTTTACACCGACGTTTTTTGCTAGCATTTTGTATTTCGTGATTTTTAAAGAAAACTACTGACTTCGAAGGTAATAAATTTTTCCCATGAAGTTGTCAACAACCTAACCTTGACGTAGTCGCCCATGTAAACATGATGTTCGCGAGCTCACTTTGAAAGTAATTTTTCTCAAAAACTAGTATGAATTGGGAGGACGGAAATAGATAGCTCGTTATTTAGAGATTATTATGAAACATAAATTTAAGTTGAAAAAACTGGTTAGATATAATCCAATTTTGTCCAAGAAAAACATCAATTTATTATAAATTAAAGTCTCCATCTCTATTGATAAAATGAGCTTTCTTGATACACAAAAAATTTTTTTCCCTGCTCGGAAATCGTTCAGTAAATGTTACAAGTTTTAATATAAAAAAATGTTGCATCAATATTGTAACGTCCATTCTGAGAGGCAGACGTGAAAAAATGTATGAAAATATTTTCTAGAAATCCTTATCCATACTAATAATATATAAAAACAAAAATAAAATAACAAAGTTTGATCGTTTGTTTGTGACAAACGATACCAAGAACACTCGTTATTTAACCAATTAACATCTTTTTTCACAGTCGCATTCTTTTGTTCGTAAAAAGTACCAGAAACTGTTAAATTTTCTTTTCCTCGATTATTTAAAAACAAAAGTTTTTTAGGTTTTCTTGTGAAATGAAGGGTTTCTTCAAAGAGGCTCATTTCACGCAGTCTTTGAAGTTTCAAGTGAATAATATGAACTGTATAATATTAATGACATAAAAAAATAATTACAAAAAACACTTCATCTTTTGATAATAAATATGATGTAAAATATATTTTCCATGAAAAAAAATTTCTCTTGGGAAAATAAACTGAAATAATAAACCTCTTGCAGTGAGTATTTTTTCCCCGACAAATAAAAACACGTGTTTTAAATGTACGAACATTGTAAAAGTCGAACGTTAGGCCAGTGTTGGGCCAGATGTAAATTTTCCGCACGAGTATAAATCGCTCCCAAATCGTCGTCCCCCGCAGCTCTTTACTTTACAAGATAATCTTCCACTTGGATCTTTATGACGTATATTTTTAAAAGAGACATTTAGAAAACTTTCTCTTGGGGTGCATTTGTATCCCACGCCTGAAACGGAACACATTTGTCCTCCCACTTCCGCGATTAACATTGAGATTGGATTTTCGTATTTGGGACGAGAATGCACTTTTGAGTTCTCGCGTGCATAAAGAATAAAAATTATTTCGCTATTTTCCCCGCCCTGACGGATATAAAGTGAATTGTCAGATCTCAGTTGCGATTAAAAACGTCGCACGGGAAAGAGCGCCGTTCGACTTCGTCAAGGAGCTGTGGCGAATTTACATGAAATTAATAAAGGAAACACTTTGACGTCGTGGCAATATGTTGCGACGTATTCTAAACACCGCTATTGAATAAATCGCGTGCATGTGAGGGAGCGCTGTCGTCGTCGTGAACAGTATTAAAGTCTGACTGTAATCGTTTCGCGTGTCTCTCCTTTTTGTGCGAAGTTGGAACGAGAGGAAACGGGGACAATCGGTGTGAGAAATTTCCTTTGCGAGCAATATTCTTTCAATTTTGTCGCGCCCGCGTGACACCCTTTTGCTCTCGGCGACGACCTTTGCGGCACAAAAAGTGTGTCGAGTTCTCTTCTTTTTTTTTACTTTCGTTTTTTTTCATTCAATAACGATAGAGCATCAAATATTTACATTAGGAACACATCTTTGAAAGGAAAAAGTTAGCCGCGCGATTTATTCTCTAGCGACACATTTTATTCATCTTTCAATTAAACTTTTCGTCGCGCATTCAACTGTTGACGCGCTTTTTGAGGCCCTCTGTCATTAGCGCGTACGTAATAGTTCGCGTAAAACGCCCATTCAAAAATGTATGAGCTAACACAACCCGTTCTTTTTGTGCTATTCACTCGGGGAAACAAAATCATAATGGGACCGGTATAATTGCGTTAGCGCTGCTGAAAAGTCAGATCGATTTGACACAGTTCAAAATATTAGTACGGTAGAAATTTTCTTGCAAAGCGTGAAAATTGTTTGTCGCACAAACAAAACGTGCAACATTTTTGATTGATTTGTTTCGCTGATTTATCCAGTGATCAATATGAATAAAACGCATTTCGATTGCAAATTTTGTTGCCGGGACAAAATATGCGGATCTGCAATGAAATTTTCTCCACAACTGTTGTTTTAATTTCATGCGATCGCATTTTTTTTTTGATTAATAAATTTTGTTGACGAAAAATTACAGCTCTTGTGCCGCGCGAGTACAAAATGAAACATTGGAACAAATTTTTCAGAATAATCAGAAAATGTTCGAGGAATATTTTAACGATTCAATCACGAATTGAATTATGTGAAGAAACTATATGAATCGTGGGAAAGAAAAAATTGCCTCAATGTATGTGTGTGTGTTGCAATTAATTTCGTCAGTCAGGTATATTAATTTCCACGCGACGGCATCCTAATTGGATTTTTTTTAGAACAATTTTGCACGAACAAAAAGTGCTTTTTCATTGGGATTTCGCGAGGGAATCTAAAACCGTCCCATCGAACTGTTTTGAATATAGATAGATGAATAGATAATTTTGCACGAGGAGAGCGTAGTTGAAAAAACGCATGTTCCGATTCTCGAGCCATATTGTTTTGTATAATAGAGTTTCGCCGAGCGTTGTATTTTTTTCACTTCTCATTATATTTCAAAGTTACGTACAAATGTTAGGTAACGTTTGTTCCACGTTTTTCCGCTCTATAGAGTTGCAGTGAAAATAATATACTTGAATGACATATTTTTAAATCATGTATATTTCACTTATTGATTTTAACTCAATAAACTAGATTTTAACATATATTTTTATTGCATGGAAAAGTTTTTAACGAGTCAGATTTTTAATGAATTACTTCCGAATTAAATGTCGAAAAATGTCGAAATTTTGGTATTCTGAATATTTGACCTTTCGGTAACATTGAGACTTTTAGTGTTGCAAAAAAATGTAAAATAAAGGAAGGTATCGAAGTTCATATTTGAAATAATACATTTTTAAATTTTTGACAATGTTAATACCAAACCTTTAATCCAGATACATTTTCAAATTTCTTTGTATAGGCATACACATACTAGAAAAATAACTTTCAAAAATTATTTAAAAATTAACTTTGAAACCATTTTCAAAAAAATTTTCTTAGTACTAAAAATTTTATTATGCAAGAATTTGCATATAAAGTAATTTTGAAAGTTTTATCAGATGACTTCATCTTCGAAGTTCTCATCAAGTAATTTGAAAAAAAAAAACCATGAAACCTCGAACGTTCATAAAACGTATTTTATATTTGTTTATTTTGCGAGATATATTTATGTTCCAATGCAGTTTTGCTTTATTCTCTACAAATACTTATTGACTTTATTTAAGTACATGCAAATTCAATTGAAGTTGGATTTTTTTAAACTTGATGAAATTGCGTTGAGGAGGAAATATTACCGAGCGTATTTGCAAATAATTTATACTCGTTTGAATTGAGATACAGTTGATTCAAGGTATCATTTTTTCTGTAGGGCAATTGGTATCACACATTGAGTGCGGCGCTTGTCATTCGAGAAAGTCGATATAAATAATTGGTCATGCTCGCAGGATGAATACACTCTGCGAGAAGCCGGTGGACTAGTGGGGCAATGCGGCGCTACGGGTTGGCCCAATTCCTCCCAAGAATCGATGAAAGGGTGCGAGCGAAAGGACTCCTCTTCGAAATCAGCAAGTTATCAGGCAAAGAGAGGAGCATTGACCGCGCTCAGTCGGATCCGCAGCACTAGACCTTGTCTCCTCAAAATGTTTTCTGATTTCGCCATTTTTCACGCCGACTTCAAAGAGATGGGCGGCGCTTTGATGTTACGCTATAACTCCTCCGGTTTGGCTGAATGTAAAGTTAGCTGTTCGGCTGACATCCCGATTGCCCTCGCGCGCATTTTCCAACATGTGCAACTGACGCAATCCCAAAGCTTAAATGCAATCGAAAATATCTTATGGGAATATCAATATGCACGTTGTGCCTGATTTGTTGTTAGCACGGATATAATTTAAGATTGCAAATCGAATTCCTCATGATTTATTGTTATTAAAAATCATTCCCATTGAAATTCAATTTGCTAGTGAGATTTAGTGAGATTTTTCGTCTTGAAAATTATTCTGATATGAAATTTGAGAACAAAAAAAAAAGGAACAAGAAAATCGTCGAGCAACTATTTTGAAAGAGATGAAAATCAACGTTGCCCGTTACCGCGGGGTTTGAAAGTTTTATAAACGTGCTTGAGAAGTATTCCTTCGTACGTAATAGGAGATATTATATTGCTGTTGTTACAATCGAAATCGGCCTTTTATGAATAATGGAACGCAAGTTTGTTCTTCACTTTTCATATTTCACTTTTGTTCTATTAAATCACGCGAATAATGATGGGTACAATTTTCGACGGACAATTTGTCGATGCGAATTACGGGAACGCGATATTTCGAAATGATAATTGTCCATGAAAATGTGATATAATCTTACAGATTAGTTGATTGATTATACTTCATGATGAAAATTGATGGAGGCTCTTAGCGATCTTGACACATTTAATATCTTTAGCTATACACTTTTTGTCGGAAATATTAGGGAATAATTTTGAAGCAAATTTTGAAACCGTGGTACAATGGGAAACACGAAAAAAAAAATGAATGAAATTTTCATCATCCCCGAGGTGTGTTTACTGCTTTTTGGTGCCGCACCATTTGTAGGTCAGATGTTCTGGAAATCTAGATATATATAAGATTCTATTATCATAACACAATTCCGGTTGATTAAGGCTAATTCAGAATTGGATATGAAATGCTAGTGACACTAATTGTGAGCATTGTCGTAGAATCAACTTTTGCGTCGAGAAATAAATAATGCTGACACAACACTTTAATCATTGTGACTTGTGAATGCAATTTACAGAATGAAGAATATAATGTTCTTGATCGATCCTCCGATGCAACGGAAAAATGCAAACACAAAGGTACGAAAATAAAAACATTTAATCTCTTTTATTCGCATCTAAATCCCGAATTTTATGATGAAACATCACAATTGAAACATAAATTTCCTTTTTATGAATATCAGAAACTGATACATCAAGCATTAATTTTTACAATGAGAAGCAATAAATTTCCGCTATATTATTTCGACGTTTAACCTTACTCATACACAGTAAAGTATCAAAAATTATACCGGCGAATATTTTCAGAGCGGTATATCCAGTGGAAAACTGTGAAATCAGTTCTGATTCCTTTTACAGTTTATAGTTATATTGTTGAAACGATTTCGTGTAAAAATTTGAATCGCAATTCTTCACGGAGGAAGAAAAAAGGAGCCTTTGAATTTTTATTCCCGAATATTACAAGCATGTTTAACTTTTGCATTCACCGTGGGAGCTTACAACTTATCAACTTTCAGTACGTGGAAGGTTTAAATCGGATATGCATAGGAGGAATGTCAGTTCCGTTTTGTGTACTGAGATAATCGAATATGTGCTCGCTGCTTCCTACCGCGATTCTAGCCCTCAGGCTGAAACCGCAGGAATTACACGCCTCGGCCATGCTCATCGCTCGCCCTGGCAAGCTTAGCAATACATCCTTGCTTTTCACGGTTTACGACATTATCCAATATACCATTTGAATCACGTAGCACAGTTTTGCGGGCGATTATTCATATGTCTATCTGCAGCTGTGCCGAGACCAATGTCTACGTAATTCGACATATGTATCAACCGCTTGTTTGCACGAGGGTCATGGACTTGAGTGCTCAGCCAACTACTTTGAAGCATTCGCAGTGATCCGAACGCGTGTATGCAAATGAGCCCGGAGTATAACAGATATCGTTTTGCTGCTACATCGATTGTGTCCGATACTGACCCAAGTACCATCCACTGTCAAGTAACCTGTCAACTTCTTCCTCGCCGCTGTCCTTCACATCACCTGTGAATTTTGTTCCACATATACAATTCACCTTTTGTTATTCATGCGCACCGATTTCATCGTCTCGCCAACCTGTGATTGTTTCGTATAGTCGCCAGACCGATAATCATTTTATACACATTGATTTAGTCTAAAACTGTTTGACTTGATCAAAAATTTACGTCAGTTTAATTTCAAAAATATTGAATTTTTCAATTAAAAATTAACTAATTCGTTCGAAGGTTTTGATTTTAATTATTTTATTTGACTGTGGTTAATAAACAAAATTTTTATTTCATTTTAATAAAATTTTTCGTATAAACTAGAATGTCAAGCGCGCTTCGCGCACTCTCCTTCGTGGAATTTAAAATTTTCCCAAACGAATGAAAATACATTGGCGCTCGCTGCGCGTGCGCCTGCGTTTTGATTCTTAATTTTCCTAACAAAACTGAAAATCAAAAGTATAATTTTGCGACTTGTCGAATAT
>JAAMPD010003288.1:0-10520 GCA_025266255.1 Trissolcus basalis
ATTACCAAAAAAAAAAAAAAAAAAAAGGAACAAAAGTGCATCACCACGGACGGATATTCGTTTTGCAATATTGTTTTAATAATTGCACAATAAAGTGCACAAATGAATAAGAAAAAAAGAGGCTTTTTATTTCCCTTGCGAAAGGAATTGAAATGCGAGGGAAAAATTATCTAACTCCAATAATACACTCTGCAGGCTGACTAATTTTGTGATAATGCAAGTGATAAGGTCATGCTCGTTTCAAAAGCGTCCTGATAAGCGCGGAGAGAGTTTAATTGAAGTTGCATCCGCGCCAGCAATTATATTACACTTTCAAGCCAAGTCACTTATTTTTAAGGCGCGTCGCAAATTTGGCGATAATTTTTCGTTTACTGGTTTTCTGCGGTGACATTGTTATGTGCAAGCTCTTTTTATGTTTGCATCCCGAACTTCTGAGCTGTAAATTAAACCGAAGAAAGAAAGTTCCTCGAGCGCGGTTAATCTGCGAAATTTTTAACGTCAAATTCCTTTGTTGTGAAATCGTTAAAATTTCGGCGAGAGAAGAAGGAAGATAATGTGAAGGCGGTTGAGTGAATTTTGTTCGCAAGTTAGACAAATTGGCTGAAAAATTGTAAAACGAGTTAAATGAACTCGACTTCCATCCCGGCAATTTAATAACTTCGTTTGTTATCACTGCATTAGTCATGTTATATAGCTGTTTTCTCGACGTTTTTGTTGATCTAATTGAAGCAGAAAAGGAGCGTATCTTCTAACTTTAATCCAACGAGAGAGTAGACAAATATTTTCATGATTAAAAATGTTTGCTCTTGATTGATTCGAGCTTCTTTTTCTTATCTCAAGAATTTCATGAATAATTCGACAAACTTTGCGCGAGCTGACTCGACATCCGAGCATAAAATGTATACAAAATTGAACTCTTTTTTTCGGAAGCTTTGTTTTACTTTGTGTTCAAGAAAATATACCATTGACAAATTTGATCAGGTTGCCCGTAGATGGATATCAGTTTGCTCGGATTTACAAACTCATTTGAGAAGCGAGCCTAAGAGATACGGGTCATTTGAAAATTGCACAAACATTCGGTGGAAAATATACGCCGATTCGGTGTCTCGGTCCGCCTGCATGTGAGAAACCAGAAAGTAGAAGCTAATTTCCGGTTAGGTAGGCAGTAATTTCGCCAACCACGTGGTCTCTGAAATGAGCCAGTGCATCCGCCTCGAAAAACAGGAATTTTGATAATATGCGTATACAGAAATGAATGCACGGTGGGAAAATAATTATTTCCCTCTCCTCCCTCCCGAGGTGACCAAAAATACTATAATTTTTGTATTCCAAATTCAATCCACTCGTAAAATCCAAATATCAAATTATTCTATCGTGCAAGTATTTTAAAAAACATTTTGCCTTCAATAAAGCTTTCAAAAAGTTGGAATAAAAAAAGGGATATAAATATAAAATAGTAGTTACGTGCGACGAGAAAAAATGTAATTTAATTAAACAAATTTCATTGATGAAAAAAATGTTTGCACGAAAAAAGGGTCCCGTGGCAATTGATATAAACTCTCGGGTGTGAGAAAAACAGTCGTTTTTGTTGACACAGAATTATCCATGCAGCGTTAAAAAAACGAGAAAAAAGGTGAAAACAAGCGAAGGAGAAACAAGAGAAAAATGGTGTTTGGTCAGTGCTCGTCGTCGGGGGCAAAAGTAAACGCTGAAAAAAAACGAAACAATGAACAACAAGAGATGGAATAAAAAGAGATCTATTAGCACGCTCGGTATTTTAATTATCAGCTCGTGCTTAGGACGCTTGCTCGCGTCTCCAGGATGTGACGTCATGGCGCGTGTGGTCTCACAACAGATGCTTATGATAGCAGCGCATTCTCTTTTTGGCTTTTATTCGATTATAAAAACCGGTTGCCCCATTCAGTCGCTTTAAACTTTCTACCGTACATGCAGTCTGCAGCCAAAATATTGTTAATGTTTAATTGACGATCTCTGCAACTGCGTTATAAAATAAACTAAACAAAAAACATGCTTTTTTAAGTATAAACTTGTTTTTGTATATGGAAAACGTACGTTTTTTGTATGAAAAAAAAACGAGAACAAATTTGTTCTCGTTTCAATTAATTATATTCGATTTTACGAAATCAAAAACTTTTAATGTTATCCTCATTACGAGTTCATTTATTAACAAGCATTAAACATATTTTTTTAATATTCATTTATTAATTTTAATTATCATTCATTTAATCCAAGTCTTGTTAAAATGAAATCGGTCAACTGATGTTATATTTTTTCATATTCATAATTTTCGTATGATAACAAATTAAATTGCATTTAATAAAAAAAATCATGTATGAAGTAGTTGAAACAAATAAACAATCATCGAATTGCGTAAAGTCTATGAAACTCGTATTTTTTTGTCTCTGTGATCATAAATGTACTTCTTTAATAACATTATGAAATCAAAACAATAAATTAATCACTATTTAAAGAGAGCTTAACGCTGTGACTTATTCAGATAGAAAAATCAACGTGATACGCTGAAGAAAAAAGTCATGAACGAAGGAGAATTAGCAAAGAATTCGTAACATGCCTTCATTACTTGTTATCTTATTTGAAATAGTGCAAGATGGATGCATTGTAGTTTGGGAATGTATTTTTGTGTGAATAACGCTCCTCTTATCGTGATTTGGTATGCTAAGTATGCGTAAGTAAACATGCGTACGAATAGCTCTGGAATTGAGACTCCAATGCAAATATAAATATTGCCAGACGACAAATCGCGCTAATACTCGTTTCGGTGCATCGATAAAAATAATTTGATTTATGTAAACGACGTTCCAAACACGTGATTACTTCATTACTAAAATATCTCTTATGCAAACTCTTTTATACTCCTCTCAACAATCGATGAGGAATCAACAGACGGAAAAACGTGTAATTTATTCACACTTGTTTATTTCTAAACATGAATCAATTTACTGCGAATTCAGATTGACAGATATGATGTTTTTACAATAACCAATTTAAATTCGAAGCAAAAAATTCTTTATTTCACTTATACATCACATAAACATCACATGTATACGGCGCATATTATATTTGCAGTGATATATGTAAACGTACATGCAAACATATATGTAAGCAAATATATATGGCGACATATGTGCAAATGTATATGTTGATATTTATGCAATCTTATAAGCAAACTTATGTGCAATCATATAAGTAAACATATATGGTGACATATATGCAAACACGTATATGAGAAAGTTTGTTTGTGATTTTGTCATTTTTGATGGCAAGAGTTGATATAAATTGATCTGAAAATTTTGGTTAAAAAAATGTGTCTCTTTTTTCGCATGGATCATTGATGATAAAAAAAGAATCGTGTAAAGTGGAAGATAAACGCGATGATTCCAGGAAATGTAATACACCGCAGCATAAAAAGTGTCACGAGAAAGTGATATAACGCCATACGAAGACAACGGATAAAATAATTGTTGTCTTCTTTGAAAAGTCGTGCGGGAGTTTTTCATTCGTCGCTCGTCGTATGGACAGTTGTGCGCGCGTTTGAATCTTGTCACTTGTCAGGGTATTTCAGTGCAAATTTTTTTTTCGGCTTGGCGCGCGAACAGAGAGCCTTTATAAACCAATCTCTTTCGATGGCATTCCGCGAATCCATAACCAACGACGATTCATAGCTCGTGCGGCCGTCCAACTTAAGCGACTCGCAGAGCCACGCCGTGTCGGTCATCGTCGTCGCATTAAAATGTTGCGCGATAAACGCGACCCGGAGAAACGCCGCACAGCTATCCACTTCAATTAATCTTGCACCGAACGAGAAGAAATTTTTGTATCTGTGTTTTTGTCAGTCGCGGTTTTTCTCCACTTTATTTTTTCAATTCGTGAAATTGCGCGCAAAAAATAAATCAGCCTCGCGGACAGGTTCAATGTATTTCGGCGTGCTATTTATAGCAAACACCGGCTCTTTCTCTCTTTCTCTGTGCAATGACAAAGAATCGCAAAAGACGTTTTTTTGTTAGAGAGCGTATGTTTGAAAGGAGCCTGTCAAAACGTGGCCTTGCATTCTGATGAATTTTAATTTAGCGCCTGGGAGAAAAACTTTTTGCTCCAAGCTCATCGGCCTATTAATAGGATCAAGTTCAATCCGACGGAATTAACATTTTCGGTTTGTTCCGGAGCGCCAATTAACTAGTTTCACGAGTGCACGCGTTTGCACGGGGCTTCGATTAATTACCGTTTGCATAGAGCCCTCATCAATCGACGTTTTATTGGCGGAGGCCGCGCGCGTTCGCATAGCCCGGAGCCTGCTCGAAACGATCGTGCTATGCGCCGTGCAACCTCCACAATTATTATTGCGGCGTATTATACTCTTCGATTCAGGACACAAAGGGCTTATCTTCCCCGGCGGAGGACTTAATCACCTGCGGGCCGGGCTCACTCTCAGCTCGTGTATCTAATTGACACTTTAAGGGATAGCAACGTCGATATTTTATGAAAAAGCAACGAAAATTGCCGATATATATCACAAGCCCGTGTCCGAGAAAAGCTAAACGCTTTTCGATTAAACCAATATATTTCGGTGACGCGACCAAAATTTATGATATATATTTCGATTCTCCGACCTATCTCTTTCTTCGTTTCGAATCCGTGTAATGGGGAAATTGCAATATCCAGTCTAATAAAAGAGCCATCTGGCAAAAAAATTGTACCGCTGCAAAAATTGATCCACCCAAATAGATCGCTAATCGACAAATTTTTCTGCTCGTCAAGACCAAATATTCATTGCAGTGATTATAGAAAAAGTTTCTTGAACGTTTTTATAACGCTGTGCGTTTTCATAATAAATGTATACTTGAGCGGTAAAGAAGTGATTTAAATTTGTGTAAATGTTTTAAGTCGTTTTTAGAAGCGCCTCTTTGCCATTTACTTCAAATGAAAAAATTTTATTACTCTCAAAGCGAATGCAGTTTTTAAGAATGTTTGAACTTTTATCATGCGTCAGTAACGTTTCTGTATTTCATTCCATTTATGCGAATAAAATAAACGGAATAACCAATCAAACGAAACTTGTCCGGTTAGAAATTTCGAACGATCTTTCATTCTTATTCGTTATTTTTCCAATAAATAAATATTGCTTTCAAAAATGGTTTTTGCAATCGATAAATAAAATAAACGTTTACATATTTTATATGTTTTGTTTTTATTTTCCGTTTGTTTTTTTTAAGTTTGCAATTAAAATCATTTTTTGTTCAACTTTGATTGTCAGTCGATGAATCGTGATAACAAACATTGATTTTCGAGGATTTATGCATTAACATAAGTATAGGCTATTGAACGAGCTAATGCACTGCGAGCCGGGATGCGATTTGTGTATGACGTCAACACATGAAATTGTTTTCTTTGGATAATTAGATGTCGATAGAATCATTTATCGTACGGTCGAGGATTAATGAGGAAAAAGTTGTACAAATATGTGGACGGCTGAGTCGACTGGCACGTGATAATGTGCACAGGTGTACATGTACTTTGCACCTGTCTCATATGCGTTAGTACATGAAGGAATGACAGCTCCAACCCGTGTTCGATCAGAATTAATCAACAACTGTACCGATTCACGAAAACATTGCTGCGAGAAAGATGAAAAAGGAGTTTTAACTACATAGTCTGTTTTTTTTTAGATATAAAAGGTGCGTATGACAATATGGTACCTGATGTGGGGACAGACGAATTATTTAATCTGAATATTCCAGTAAAAGTAATTTCATTTATTAAAAACTTAATTTTTGAGCGTAAGGTATTATTTTTAACTAATACAAGTATTATTGAAAAGACTGTTGAAATGGGTCTACCCCACAAGGTAGCGTGTTAAGTCCTATTTTGTATTCGATATATAATAGAAATGCGGATAAAAATATTCATAATAATACTAAAATGCTGCAATTTGCAGATGATATAATTATATATTCTAAAGAAGGCGATGTAAAAAATCAAATACAAGAACTAGAAGGTAGTGCAAATTTTTTAAAAATAGAGCATTGGAAATGGCGCCAGAAAAAAGTGTTTAAGTTTGTTTTGGAATATCTAATAAAGCCATTGACAATCTCTAGCTAAAATGATCAGGGAGGAAACATGGCGCGTTACGCTCGGCCTGTAAGGGGCGTTTAAGGGTCCTTTAAGGGTGACCTCGCCCTATGACATATTTTATACGGGTTTTGCTGTATACTGTGATAATGAGTTGCTCAATTTTAGTTATAAAATATCGGATCATGCGTCGATTTTTACGACAGAGAGTATGGCTACATAGTGCGCAGTATAAAGAGCGATTGAATGTGAGATATCTAATGTTATCATTGTTTCTTATTCTGAAAGTGTGTTGAAAGCCTTTAATAATATAAGCGGTAAGAGTTGTCCATTATTCAATGATCTACGACAAAAATTAGCGTTAGCTTGTGAATCTAATATAGATATTAAGTTAGTAATTCGAAATTCGAAAAGTTGTAAAGTTTGAACTATATTCAATAATTTCATTTATATCGTCTTTAAAAAATGACTCTGTACTTCAAGCAATAGTTGAATTTATCATGAACATAGATCTTAAAATTTAAGAAGAATAAGTTTTGTAATATTTTGTATTTATAGTATATGTATTAGTTTATAAGAGAAGATTATAAAATCCTGTTAATAGTTTTGTAAAACGCGCGCTTCAAGGCGCATCTTTATGTACATGGCTGTATACATGTTAGGTTAAACCAATAAAGAACTATTGAATTGAATTGATTTCCGACAGAACGTACACTCTCCACTCTCTGTTTTAGTATTTCATTGGACAAGAGACTTGTATTATGACATAACCTACGTTTGTATCATTCAAAAAATAAGAAAACATTTACAAATCGTTATTCAGATTAATTAAGTTTATAAGAAACACAAAAATTTGATTACTCAGTTTGATATCTGACCGTGAGTATTGAGTTTGTTAATCCTTTGAAGTTAAAGATTGGACCTAATTCATTCATTCGTGTGATTGTATTATTTTCAGCGTTTTGTATCGTTATTGCCCAAAAATGGTCGACGAGGCAGCAAAAAATTTACAAGCCGGGAGTGACAAACTAAAACAGTTGGAGAAAGGTTGTCAGTTCATACTACCATTTATTACTTAAACTAATAAAAAATTTTTAATTGTTAAGAATAAGCACTCTTTATTTCATTTATAATTAATATGAAAGAATAAGAGAATTGTCCATTTAAAAACTTTATCTAAATGAAACTGAAACTTAAATTCTATTTTATATTGTTGCTTTTAAAACAAATTATAATTGCTATTGTTTTTTTCTTATCAAATTTAGAATGTCACAAAGCTCTGGCCAAAAAGCGACAACTGGACAGTCAGTTGAACGAAAACAAGGCTGTTAAAGAAGAACTTGATCTACTCAAACCGAACAATGAAGTTTTCAAACTTATTGGACCAGTTTTGGTAAAACAAGACCAAGAAGAAGCTAAGCAGAATGTTAATAAGCGAATGGAATATATATCATCTGAATTGTAAGTTGAAAACCAATCGAAACAATGAAATATCTAATCAGTATGAACAGTCTTCCCTTTAAAATTAAATTTCAGATCGCGTACAGATGAAATGTCAACAAAACTAGAAAAAGATTACGCGACGCAGTGTGCAGAGATTCAAAAGCTCCAAGAAGTTTACAACAAGGCCATGAAGGCGAAATAAAAGCAGATTCATTTTTATTTTGTAATTAATTTTTTCAAACACAACTCAGAAATAAAACAACCATTATCTTGATTAATATATTGTCTTTCTCATAACCATTTTACATCCATCCAAGTTATAAGCTTCTAATAATCATTTTTAATACATCTTTGAAACACAAAATAAAAAAAAAACAGAATACAGAAATCTTATAGATAATAATTGGTGTTTTTATCATTTTATTACCTTTTTAGTATACAATCATTGCACCAAATAATTAATGGTAACGAAACCGACGAGGGGGGGCAAACCAATAGTTTTATTTTTATTAGTACAACCGAAATACAAAACGCTTGTTTTTAATGGCAATTAACTTAATAGAGGTTCCCTGGTTAATAGAAATAATAAGTTTTCGTTCTTTTCAGAATTGATCAGTTAATAAAAATTATTACAACATCATTATATTGTATAGCTTGTTTTGATTATCATTGTTTTATTATAATTTAAAAAAAAATAAACTAAAAAATCCTAAGATTTATAATATAATTTGCAATCTTATAATCTTCCAGACAAATGATAAGAATTCTATTTTTATAATGCAAATAACAAATCAAAGTGTTTTATATTAAAAAACAAAAAGCGCTAGTTATGTTTCAAGTAGTAATCATTTTCGTCGATCATCAATTCCGAAAAGCATACATTCATATATTCGTTAACTAGAGAGAATTGCTGTAAATTACAGTAATAACGTAGAATAGAAATCGTAAATTTATAAAAAAATCAATATTATACGATTGAAGATCAATAAAGTTGACGATTGCGTCGCTCAGTGCATTATTATATCAAAAGGACGCCCCCGAATTTAAGAAGGCATACAAAATCGCGCACACTTTTTTCTTAAATTCTTCTTTGTTCGATCGGGTTTTCTAGTTTTTATCGTTGTTTGTTTTTCAAAACTAACAATCATGAAATGATACGGATGTCCTTTGATAAACATGCGAGCATGATCAATTCGCAAGGAAAACGTTTCAGTGATGGTTCCTCCTACGGCGTTTTCGGCTTCCCCCGCCCCCACTGCCTCCACTAGCTCTACTTGCAGCCCACTGCTCGTAGTAACGCTCAGCCTCTAACCATTCTTGGTATTTGTACCACCATTCTTCCCATTTGATATAGTCGTCCAACGTCAAATCGCGCAGGTATCCACGTGCCTTGTAATAATCGTATCTAGAATAAAAATGTGCAATTATGAAAACGTATTTTTATTACTGCTATAATGAGGTCATGTTGAAAGTGAAATGATTAACATTTTAGATTCATAAAATTCTTTTTTAACATTCAATTTTCACCATTAATACAAACAATGAAATATTAATAAATTAATAAAATAATTATTTAAAATCTTATGTGATATTTTTTACAATTTAATATTATTGTACACGGAAAAATTTTACGATAAAAGGCCAGTTAGGGAATATTACGGTTATTTATTCAAGGTTAAAATAAATAAAATTATGGTATTATTCGTTGATAGAAAGCCAAGGGTTTTTTTCTGAAGTGTCATAGGATTATCCTATGACTTTCGACGAATAAACATTTAACAATCAAACGCTGACGTATTTCAAGTGTCTCTGAGGTGACTGTCATTTCAGTGAAATGTATAAGAGACTTTTGACACATAAATACCCAGTTTTTACTATTTTATTTTTTGTGGTGTTTAAAAAATATTTCATTTGATGTGTAGATTATTATTCTAAATTTGAAAAAATTTCAATTAACTTAAGCTCTTTAATTTGTTAATTTCATTATTTAAGGTGATATTCCCCTTTAATTTATTGTAATTGTTTTCATACCGAACGCGGACATCGTCCCAGCATTCAAGTCCTCGTGGTCCCGATGTCAAAAGTGACTCAGGATAGTGTCCAGGCGGTGGCGATTCATATCCAAGTCTCGCAACGCGCTCCTCCCCTTCAATCACAACTTTCATGACATTTTCGCCATCCTTTGTTATGCGCATGTTTTCCATGTCTCTACGATCTACACTCCACTGGGCCATTTTTCCAAATCTGAAAAACATCAGTTAATCATCATTGTCTTCCATTAGCCGAGCCAAAGAAATGTTGAAGATTTCATCAATATAAAATACCTTTCAGACAGTGTCATCTTTGGTGGTCCAGTGTGAGAGGCGTTTGATGAACTGTCACTATCATCACTCGGAGATGATTCATGTGGTGGATGGTGAATTATGGATGGTTCAGGGTGTCCAGTGTGTGTTTTTTCTACCTTCACGTGTTTGTACATCTGTAAATGGTTGGTTAATCATTGGATCAAACAGATGAGCTAAAAATTAATTGTTATGAATTGCACATTATGAAAAATACTTATTTCAACCTGAGAGACTTTTTTATAACATAAGTATATGAATTTGTTTAATGGGGCAGGAAAATTTAGTTTATTTGTGCTTTATTCAAAAAATATATGTGAAAAATACCTTTAAAGAAGTTAGGGTATAACCTCAGTTTCTCATAATTCAGTTATTTTTAAACATGAAGGAATTATTAGATTGCACCTCAAAATTGTTGGACTTTTTTCAAACTATTATAACTTCGACACATTTGATTGATAAGTAATGAAAATAGAATATTTGAACGAGTTCAAGTTCAAAATTTAATTTTAATTAAACTTTGTAATACAATTGAAGAGTCAAATATAATTTTAATTAAAACAAACATCTTTGCCACTTAAAGAATATTGAAATCAAAATTTTCTTCGACACTTTTTTACCTGTCTC
>JAAMPD010003289.1:0-10507 GCA_025266255.1 Trissolcus basalis
AACTTATTTAGAGACTATTGTCCAGAGGGGTCTCCACAGATGCAGCTACCTACTTATACTTTCTCTTTAACAACCTATTTTATTTTAGAATAAACCTATAAATAATATTATAATTCCCATTTTTAAATAAACTTCATTTATATTATTATTATATAATGCGTATCATTAATTATTATTATTCAATCTTAAACTCTAATTATCTTGGAAGGGGGGCCCCCGACGCGCCGCCGCCGCCGCCTGAAAACACTACAGCGCGCGACTATTTTTAGGCCGTGCCATATATGGGAGAAAAGTGCCCATAAGTCCTCTATACTACTCTTGTCGTTTGAAGCTGATTTAGTTCTTCCAGATCGTGGTTCATCTTTGACTAAGCCAGTTGTTTCAAACCGATTTACTGCCCGATAAACGGTTGATTTGGAAACAGAGGGACGATCAGGGTACGTATCATTGAATACATTGGCGGTTTCTTGGTATGACCTTTCCTTATCTCCAAATCCTGGCATCATAAGAAGTCTTATTCTTTTTGATTCTGACAATGCCATTAGTAACCGAGAGGAAAAACCGTACTTCGAACAAAAACTTGCCTAAACCAATTAATTGATTCGGAAAAGTGCCGTCAAAAAAGAATCTGTACAAAATGTTCAACTATTATTGTCTTACACCTTCAGAAAATAAAAGTCCAGTTTGCGTCTCTTTGTCTAATAAAATAAGGTTCCTCTGCGTCTAATTGTATTTGTGATTTAAGAGTTTTCCCACAATTCACCCCCGGGGAAGTGGTTGGAGGTGGAGGGTGATTTCAATCAATAGTTCTTCGAATATTGCATGTTGGTATTGTTGAAACTCAATGAATTTCAAGCGATGCCGCACGGTTCTTTTGGAGTCAACGAGAAACGTGATTTTAACGATTACAGCCAAACTTACAATAATACGAAAAAAATGGTTCGAATAAAACTTTCGTATTATGAGGTGTAGAATCTGAATCCGTAATAAAAAATAGGGGTTCCTATGCAATATTTCGAAGTTGTCCCCATCCCCGGAGGCGGGGGTAAGGGTGGCAGGTTGTGGGTGGCACCTTTCGATAGATCTTTGAAAAATATTTGACACGTATTTTTTGGTTTCTCCGATTCATTGTCAATTTTTCGAGATATTTCACTGGTTTGTGAAAAGAATTATCTTTACAATCACAGCAAAATTTAGGAGAAATCAGAAAAAAAGTTTCGGAAAAAACATTTGTATTTTGAGGCGGAGAATCCAAATCTGCAAAAAAAATGGGGGTTCTGATTTAAGATTTCAAAGCTGCCCCCGCCCCCGCCCCCAAGGAGTGGGGGCGGGGGCAGCCCGGTCACATGGTCCATAATTAACACAGCAGCCCGGGCAGCCCAGCAGCCCGGATACACGGTGTAGCTTTTCACAAATTGAAATATAATTTTCTGATTATTTTTACTACATGATGTTGTAATTTTTTCTTTATTTATGAGCAATTTCAGAATTAACGGCCACTTAGCTGGCCAAAAAAAAGATTTTGAAAATAAAGGCACACCTTTGAAAAAAAAACACACGTCGTCCTTGACACCTTAGAAACACAAAAAAAATTGGATGTCATAAATTCTCAACCTCTAAAAAAAATGTTGTTTAATTTGCATATTTTTATCAATACCGCTACGTAACGGTATGTTGGTATGTCAACATAATTTGTAGCATGAAATATTCGTCATTTTAGTCGAATGAATTGAATATAAAGTCGTCGATTTGAAATTCAATCGTCAGACAAAAATGATTAATTTTTTATTCAGTGCATAAAATGTTTGGCGCCCAAAATTTTCGGCGCCGAAAAATCTGGCACCCAAATTGTTTTGCTTTTCACACAAATCTCTTTATTTATGACAAATATTGTATGATAAAATTTTAGAGGTGTCACCCTTTGAGAATTTATGGCACCCAATATTTTCTGTGTTTCTAAGGTGCCAAGGACGACGTGTGTTTTTTTTCAAAGGTGTGCCTTCATTTTTAGAATCTTGTTTTTTTTTGGCCAGCTGAGTGGCTGTTGATTCTGGAATTACTCATATCAAAAATGAGATACAGAATCAAGAAATTAAGAAGGTTCTCGAAGCACATTGAAATACCAATCATTAATCTTATTTGCTGCAAAATCAAAACACGAATGAAATCTAAAATAATAAAACCGAGACGAAGTATTATTGAAATTTGAGAATAAAATACCCTTCATGAAATTTTTTTTTCATCTAATTTTTAGCTGAATTAAACATTTTAATAAAACCAACATTTAAAATATACAACCTAATGACAAAATTTCCCAAATTTATTCATGTTATAAATCAGCGAAATGCCTATTTCTTTTGTTTTTATAATTTGCTGCAAAAACAAAACATCGCTAAAATTGATGACATATCAAAAATAAGATATTAATTATAATATTGAGAAGGTTTTCAAAGTACATCAGAATACCTATTAATCTTATCTGCTGCAAAATCAAAACAACAATAAAAACTGAGATACCAAAACAGAGAATAAGTATTATTTAATTTTGTAAAATGGTTATAATTCATCAGAATGACTTTTTATTTTATTTTGAGCAGGATCAAACATTTAATAAAACCAACATCTCTGAAATGAGACTGAATAGAAAATTGAAATTTTATTGATTAAAATTAAAACCAATTGAAATGCCTATTCAGTCCACCATTGGTACCGGAAAATATATTAACAGAAACATAAAGTTGGCTCTTCATCGATTTTTGGTTTATATTTGAGCAAAAAAACAAAAGAATTCCTAATACTTTCAAATTATATATATTTATTATTGCTTTTAAGGAAATTCCTTATAGCAAGAGGTACATAGTGTGTTACGCAATATAATACATATAAATAGAATTAAAGTTATACAAAGATATAAAAGATATAGAAGGAGAAGACAATGAAAATATAAAATAACAAACTTGATCATTCGTGGAGAATAAATGCTCTAGTATAGAGGCAATTTAAAACAAACATAACCACTAGTTTGATAAGTTTGATATCCGATAATTGAAAGCACAGTAACATTGAGTCGACGTTTGAAATTTGAATTGGCAAGTTTGACAAATATTGTTCTCGCAAAAATTTGAAAGTTGGACAAATAAACAGAAAGTGTTCAAGAGTTTCGAGTTTACCGGTTTGGCAGCACATACATGTGGCATCTTAATCAATTTGATACAATTTCTTTTCAACTGAAAAAACGCGTACAATATTTTGAGGATAGCCTAAGTTGGGCATAGATTTTTGTGTATAAAATTGGCATTCTACATAGCAAATAGTTTGCCGTAACATCAGGTAAATTTCTCACGATTTTGACATTTAAGGATCTACTTTGAGAGTAGGATATCAAGTCTGAATTTTTAAGGTACATCTCGTACTTGGTCAAGACTTCCGCTTTCGCATTTTTCCAGGTGTTCGGGTTCATTGTTTGCCAGATATGTGACCAGCCAATCTTTTCCAGAATGTTATCCAGCTGTTTAACCCAGTTATATCTCACATCTACGTTACCCCGAAGGAAGAGATTGACTTGTCGCATAAGGCAGATTTTTGGAAGTCTTGAGTCATCCATTTTTAGAAAACAGATAATCATACCCTAAGCTCTCGCCAATACTCTCAAAGCTAATTTGACCGTACCCATTTCCAGTCGCAGAGCGGAGTTCATTGTCGCTTTTGGAAGAGTTAATAATCGTTTATGAAAATCTGATTGTACAATTTCAAGTTCATCAATATAACGTAGACCCCAAATTTGCGATGAGTACAACAAAACTGACGAAACGCAGCTATCAAAAATTGTTATACGACCTGCCCATGAGTCGGCTTTACATCTAGACAGTGTTTGCAATGCGGCGCCTGTCGCTGATTTTGCTTTACAAATGAAAAGTTCCGCAGCCATAGTCCCGAGTGCGGAGCTAGAGGAAGGTACACCCAGGTACTCGTAAGATTTCACAATTTCTACAGGTTTTAGATCGAACATAAATTTACAATTTGTTTGTCTACCTCCATTTCTATGATGAACAATTTTAGTTTTGTTTATGTTGACTTTTAAATGGTTTGACTCGGTGTATTCCTCCAGCGCTCTCAGGGCTTCATCCATATCGATTGTCGATCGAGCGAGAATGACCGCATCGTCCGCATATAAAAGGGTTAGTATGTTTGTGAAGCCGTCTATATTAACCCCTTCAATGTTTTTATTTCGCAAGTAAGTTTCAAAATCATTTATGAACAGTAAGAAGAGGAGCGGGCTCAGATGTTCGCCTTGGAGAACGCCCTCAGTGATAAGGAATTCATTAGTTATATCGAAATTGACTCTAGCTGTAAAGGTTGCCTGTTTATAAAAGTTTATCAATATCCTAATAAGTTTAGCGCTCACACCTAAATTGTACAACTTTTGCCACATCAGTTCATGCGATATTGAGTCGAAGGCTCGGCAAAAATCTACAAACAAACCAAACACATGTCTTTTTCCAAGCCGCAATTGTAGGTGAATTGCCGATTGTAACGCGAAAATATAGTCTTCACACCCTCTACCTGCTCTAAACCCACTTTGACTTTCTACGAGAACATCATTGTCGTGGCACCACTTCACAAGCCGGTTGTACATAATTTTCATGTATAAATTAAGTGAAAATTTTAGCAATAATATTAATCAGCGCAATGCCCCTATAATTAAGGGGGTCTTTTGTATCACCCTTTTTGTGAAATAGAGCCAAAAGTGCCTTAGACCAAGTGTCAGGTGTTTGCTCATGAGTCAGGATGTTGTTAAAAAACGATAGCAGTAGGACAAATCCCTCTCGGGGAAGGTTTTTGTAAAATTCTAAACTGATCTGGTCTAAACCAGGCGCTTTTCCCAGAGCCATAGATGCAAGTGCTCGGTCTAGTTCTTGTGAAGATATCGGAGAGTCAAGTGAATTATCAAATGTTCCAAAAAAGAGAATATCTTTGTAAATTTTAACAGGGTACATCGAGGAGAAAAAGTCTTCCCACTTTTCTAATGTTATTGGATTAATTACAAGTTTTTTATTTTTAAATGATTTAACAGTTTGCCAAAATTCAGTGGGATTTTTTACATTCGCAAATTTGTTTTAAATAATCTTACCGAACTCAAATTTTTTCGCTTGAATTGTTTTTCTGAAATTCTTTTTTGCAGTTAAGAAATTTTTTTTGTGGATCGGTGAGAAATTGTGTTTCTCACAAACTTTCAATTTAGCAGACAATTCTCTTTTAGCTCTCACACAATCCTCATCGAACCACAGTTTAGAATTACCAACAAAGGGTTTAAGCCTAGGTTTTGTTACCAAGTTAAGATCAGAAGCTATTTTGGTTATTGTGTCAATAATAAAATCATTTTGCTCATTTACATTTAAATTATCAAAGTCAAAATTCAAGTTGGTGACGACGTTTAGAATCGAATCAGAATATAAAGTTTTCTTTTGGATATCAAATTTCATTTTTTTACTGGCACCCGCCAGATTGTTAGCGTTCTCAGCATTTGGTAACTGGAAATCAAACAGAATTTCAAGCGTGACTGGGAAATGGTCCGAAAGTGTGACTACATGTGAGATTGTGAGTTTTTGTACTAAATGAATGTGAGACAATTCAATCCAGATCAAATCTACTGTACTATTACCCATAGCCGAGCAAAACGTAAATTCCCCCGCCACATCGCCAGGAGTCCTCCCGTTTAAAATAACAAACCCATTTTCACACATGAAGTCATACAGTTTTTTACCGCGTGGTTTGCATTCAACATCGCAGGCGGTCCTGGAAGCTCGGAGTACTGAGTCCTCCAGGAGTTCGGGCTCAATGTCGCCCAGCGTTCCCAGTCTCGCGTTGAAATCGCCTCCGATAATTATCGGTGTCTCCGGCTGTTGTTGTTTTATTTCATCTAAAACAGTTTGCAACATGTCTAGCAGATAAATCACATCATAATTTGGTTTAAAATAAACAGTGCCAACAATAAAGTTCACATCATTATAAAAAATATTTACAAAAATCCAAAAGTTATTTTTATCGATTACCGCAGTGTTGAAACTCGATCTGGTGAACGTCAAAAGACCGCCGCTGCCTCTGCCCGTACTGGCTTCTCTGGTCGCCGCTGCAGCTACCACTTCGAAGTTGTCGTTCCAAGGGGCAGGAGGCGAACAAATGGCGTCGGTGCACCAGGTTTCGCAGATTCCCACAACGTCAGACGAAATTATGTTCCCAGGGTCGGAAACATTCGCCAGGCCGTGGGAATTCCAGAAAGTGATCAGACATGGTCTCCTCTCTCCACATTTTTTGATTTCTCATATCTGGTTGCTGGCATCAAAGACTTTCCCTCCGTTGACCAGTAAAACCATTGATTATCAATTTGTATCTTGTTATTGACAATCTTGGTTTTCTTACCGCAGGTCCGCGCGGCTTTGGCTTCGCCTCGCAGGGCTGCTTGGATTGCTCTGTCCTCGGGCGATAAGTCGGGTTCGATGAAAACATTGGTGTTTGCCAGTTTGGACTTTTTGTTGCGCAGAACTTGGCTCCTGACGTCAGGTTGGTGTTGGTGATTTGATCCTTGATGTCAAATTTCTGCTCCAGTAATTCGAAGACCTCTTTCATCACATCCCCGGACCTTAGGGTGAGGCCTTTAATCACAAGGTTGAGTTTCCTGCGCTTCCTGTCCTCTCCGGCAATCCACTTCCGGCAAGCCGAAAGTTCTACCATCAGTTTGGACACAACATTCACACCGAGGTCTGCTTGGTTGGATGTGCTTAGTTGCTCCAGTCTCTCCGTTTGTTCCGCCTTGAAAGAATCGAGAGAAAATTTCATACCCTCAATTTTCTCGTTTATGTCGTCTTTATAGCTGCTCCATTCCCGACTTCTCTCCGCATCGCCTTTGCGCAGGTCCTCGAGCGATTGTTTACACTCAGCGATTTGTATTTGGATTTGTGACATAAAAGAATTCTGATTAGTGTACATCTCAGATTTCATTTCATTGAAATTTTTCAGAATGTCACTTACCGCTGTGCTGAGCGCCTCTCTAAACTCTTGGCGGATTGTGTTCACGTCAAATTGGAGACAGAGATTGTTGGGCTCATCTCTTGTTTTTTTGCAGCTTCATCCTGTCCAGGAGGATCCTCCTCGAGGGCTCTTTTCTTTGTTGGTGTTGTTGTTGGCGTGCCAAAAAAGTTGAAGATTTTGTTTTGGTTGGCGCCCTCACGGAGCAACAGATTTTGTGTTGATGGTCGGCCTGGCGGGTTTTTGCACCCTATCGGCGTGTCCAGCTGTATCAGGGTTGAGGGTTCGGTACACGTCTCCCCCTCACTCGATGTCGGGTTCGACATGTTGACGTTTTGCTTTGTCGGCCGGAAAGAAACGGAGCACGATGGCGACCTAACCTCAAAGTTGCGAGCGCTTTTAAAAAGCGCTTGGCGTGCTGTTTTTCTCGCTCCAAATTCGCTAAAACACAAGCGACGAGGACTGCGTCTCTCCAGGTCTCGCCTGGGATCCCATTTTGGACTCTCACACGAATTTTTCTTGATCATTCAACAAAAAATCACAGCGTTGCATGAACGGACGTGTATTCGCTTCGACGTCCCTTTCTCTAAACGTCGTTTAAATTATAATAATGATCATATTTATTTAGAAATTCTACAAGGACTTTATCGCGCTTTCTGATTTTAAATCCACAGGCGATTCACAAAACTTATTAATGAAAAATCTTTGACGTTGTATTTGCTTTTGAAAAAATTTGCATGTTGAATGTTATTTATATAAATCTTACTGTAAAAAATTGTTTTTTTGTTTTTTGGCATTATTTTAAATTTGAGTTGCATTTTTTTGAGAACTTTGAAAAAACGATTTTATCCAAAACATTGTTAACTTTTATTCTATCAATGAGAATCTAATAAGAAAAATCGCTTTGCACCAATTTTCTTACATTAATTTCTTTTTTCCAAATTTTCCTAGAAATGAAATGGAGTAAATTTCATAAATTTCCATATAGAATGCTGGAATCAAAAAAGGCAACCTTATTTGACAGTTACATCAAAACCGTTATAACTTTTGCTAATTCCATCAAATTCTGAAGATTTCTTTTGCAAATGAAAGGTTAAACTTTTTTCATTTCAAACGTTTCGAACATTTTTGAGGTGATGATTTCATCATTACTTGATAAAAAATCTTTTTTTTTCATTTCATAATATTGGAAATATAATAAACTTCGAATGACTGTTGAAAACAATAACAGTTATAAGGGCAATTTTCGTCGCTACATGCGTTGAAAGTTAAGCAAAATTGTTGTTTTGTTGACAGATAATTTGCAATAACAAGAACTGAACTTTTAACAGGTTTCTAACAGTATTTATGAAAAGAGAGTTCATCCTTCCGTTTGCAAAAAAATCTTCCAATTAAGATAAAAATTGTAAATGATACTGCAGATTCAGTTTGGCACATTCTTCAATTACAGTGCCTTTTTGTTTTTTCCAGCAGTGTATTTTTGAATTTTTGAAATTTGTCATTATTTTTTATATATATGCGATTATTGTAATTCTAATCCCAAAAATTGTTTCACATAAAGTTTTCTTTGAGTTTTTTAATTCTGTAAAATTATGCTATAAATAAAATAATATTAATTTCAAATAAATATTTCTGCATTTTTAGAAAATTCTAAATTCCAACAGTTCACTATTAATTTTCGATGAACGAGCTATTTGTGGCATACTAATAAAGTAGAATAAATTACATTCGATTTTTAGAAAATTTAATTTTTTTAATTTTTTCTTTTACTCCAGACCTTCAATTTGAAAAAAAGCAGAATGTTTTTTAAAGCAATTTAGGGTGTTGCGTTTTTTTTCTCTTCAGTGTATTTGCAAGAATTTTTGCTCTTGCGATTTTCAATTTGATTTATCGATCAAATTTCACGAATTTTTGAATTTGGCGACCGTGCGCTCCTATGACTTTTTGGCAATAGATTGCTTATTACCACCCCTAAATCTATATATAAATTACGAATTATATCATCGTATGATAAAGGGATAAATTCCTAGCGAAATCTGCCGTTGCGATTTTTAATTTAATTTATCCATAAATTTTTACGCATTTTTTGACTATCCCAATTCCGCGCTATCAAGATATTTCGGCATAAAATCGCCTATTACCACACCTGAATCAATTGTTAATTAGAAATTTAAAATTTTTAATCAAAAAAAGATATATTTGCAACAATTTTTGCTGATGCGATTTGTTATGCATCACAAGCCTTTCAGCAGAGATAGCTGCCGACGGCTCGCGGGATTTTGCCAAGTTGGGCCGTTATCAAGTGGGACCGCTTCATATTTCAATGGGAAACCATCTCAATCCGCGGTCCCATTGAATCAGCAAAACCGCCAAAAACAAGGAAGGAGCTTATTAAAAGCCTCACCTATATAAACGGTGACCCTCGCCATGGGCACCAGTTCACGCCTAAGACCCAGTCTTACATGTTACAATTGTAAACGATTCGCGATCCCAAATAAACCCAAGTTTTTTTACCCGAGAATCAAACTTTTATTTTACCCCAATTAGGAGGGCATAACAGCCTTTTAATTATTTTGGTGACAGCGGTGCTCGAACCGGTGCCGAGCCAGTGCCGCGAAAATGATAAAAAGTGTGGTGCCGCGAATAAACTGATTATTAAATAACAAAAAAGACGTAGAACGACCCAGTGAACTAGCCAGGAAACCAAGAAGCCCAGCCCAACGAGCCTAGCCCGGAAGAAATCAGAAGCCGAGCGCCAGGAGCCCAGGACTAGAAAAAAAAAGAAAATTTTTCATTCAAACAATCCAGAAGTAGAGAAAAAAAAAGGATGACCAACCCAGACGCCACCTTGGGCCCGAAAAGCCACAAGCCGAGACAAGTCAGCCAGAGAAAATTGAAGTGCACAACCAAATCGTCAATCACGATTTATCAACCCGGTAAGTCAAAAATACACCAACACAAAATTCCCCCGTGATCACTACACACGAAATTAGGAAATTTTTTTTACCAATTTCAATACACAAAATGAATCATATCGAGACCCCTGCTTACGCAAACCTTGAACCCGAAATATCGCCCGGACATAATAAAAATAATTCACCAAATAACAATCAATTACTTGCAAACAATTTAACAATGTCAAATCAAAACTTGTTAGCGCGTCACGCCATCAATGCTTTACCTATGTGCGACGATACACTCTTATCAGTAACTAAATTCATCAAAACACTTAGACATGTTCTTACGAGAATTCAACCGAACGAAGAAGACAACCTTCTAACCTATCTCAGGTCGCGATTAACACGAATTGCAAGCGAACATTATACCGAAAATTTATCAGAATATGCAGACATTGAAAATTTCATTGACGATTTTCGATCAAAATTCAATGACGGTACAAGCAGCGAATTCCTTGTAGCCAATATTACAAGTATTAGAATGCTAAACACTGACACAGTTCCAACTTTTGCGCAGCGTATTG
>JAAMPD010003290.1:0-10511 GCA_025266255.1 Trissolcus basalis
TGGCTCTCAAGAAATCAGCCAATAAGGAAAGAGGAACGAAAGTGAATTTAGCTGAAAGATGCGATCAATCGATTCAATCGATACAAAAGCCAATTCACACTTGTCATCTACTTTTTCTCTTTAGGACAATCGATACAAAAGCCAATTCACACTTGTCATCTACTTTTTCTCTTTAGGATAGGATACTTTTTCCTAATTTTTTTTTTAGTTTGCACGCCCCCCCCCTTCATCACACTGATACGCAGCTAAGTTCATGAGATTCCGCCATCTTGTTCTTAAGCATTGCGCGCCAAGCCTTGACGTATGCGTGTCGTACTCGATACCATGCGCGACGCGCATGCGTCATGGCTTGGCGCACAACGGCACAAAGATGGAGTACAATGTTTGAGTATGAAACCACGTATTTGTGAAGACATGCTTAGTGAATATTGAAATTTTCGGTCAAATGAAAGTCAATTATGGTATTCAAACGTGAAAATAATGGTAGTTGTTTAATCGGAATTGCAAAACCAAAAAAGTGTCAGTGGCCTAGCAGAGGTAGAATGTCATGACAATTTCGACAGAAAATGAAGGATAATGTGATAAACAACTTCAAAAATGACTGTGAATGTCGTTGGAAAACAACAAATTACAACAATGGAGCAACAAAAAAGTCGTCGATTTGCATTGTTGAATTCGAACCGATTGAGTTAATAAACTTGTACCCAATAAAAAGTAAAATCAACAAACAATTTCTTGTCCAATGAAAAACATTTTATTTCATTTAACTTTCATTATTGAGAATCACCGGGTTTTGTGTGATGTTTATAGCAGCTTATTTAAACTTCTTCTCTCTCAATTTTGGCGGTTACCGACATCTAGCGGTCGTTTTTATTACACCATGCCGAAACGTTGTGCGGTGTTGTTTCAGTTCCGGGTATTCCGTACGGTAATGTAACCTGCTATGTATTGTAGTGGTTGTTCAAAACAACAAAGCTAATCTCTGAGAGAGAAAAAAGTTTCCATTTCAAATTTTTACAATTATTAAAAAAGTTAAGTGAAATATAGTTTTAAAACTTCCGATTGCAAACATTTTTTTATGTTTAAAGTTCATAAACTAAGACTAAAGTCAACAAAAGAACAATTAAAAAATAATTTCGAAAATGATTGATTTTGATTAATTTGTTCATTGTTCTTTTTGTTTTCATGAAAAAACATCACGAAAACAATTCTTCTAAACCACTTTCCATTATTTGTAATATTGACATTTCAGTTTCTATGGTAACGCGCTGGAGAATCAAAACAAAACTCTGATATACTGGCAGATGTAAAGGAGTCCAATTGTTTATCAGAAACTGTGTTATATTATTGAAAACAATGGAGAGGCCTCAAACTGGAATACCGATGGAACGACCGAAAACACGATGGTCAAGGGAAACACCGGATACACGGGAAAGTTCTGCTGTAACTATTCGGTCGGGCAGTAAAATGGAGAGACCTCAGTCTCGAAGAGGAGTTACAAAATTGTCGATGCAGGAAGGACGGGAATCGGCACAGCATCAGAGGCCTGTTTCAACGACATTTTTCATCAACAATCGCACCTCTGCTGCTGGTACTAGGCTGAATTCTGCCGCTCGTTTAAACACCGGCTATAACGCAATGATTAACACTCAGCGTGCTTTCGATCGTCCTGTAACCGGCGTTCGTCCAGTTTCTACAAGAGGTGTCCCTCGCTTATCAAGGTAAATTGTATTCCAAACTTTGTACAACACCAAGAATGTCGGTGAAAAATTATGTACTGTGTACAATATTTTATTTGATATTATACTTATATTTTGTTCATTTATTTATTTTTTTTGTGAGAACTAAATTGTTCTTATAATAATAACAAAATTTGGCATTTCGATTGAAGTTAAAAACATCGAAATACGAAAATGAAAGGCGCACAATTGTTGTCAATGAATATTGTTTATAATTAAGATATAATTTGATATCCTTGCTTGATTATGGCTCTCCATTGAAATTTAATTTATACAAAATGTTCAGTTTCACAGATTGGCAAGTAACCTTCCGAGTCTTACCAGAACATAATCAAACATTTATTATAGACAATTCAGCGCAATAGTGCGAATGTGTCCGGCTAGATTTTTGTTTCGAGAAAGTGAAATTTGAAAATTTATTCGCAGGTTGGTTCAAGATAAAAGATATTACGAAGGGATGATGCAGTTGAAAATGCGCGAACTAACCCACGAGATAGACTCGATTAAAAGAGGAATAGAGCGGCAGAACAAAGAAAAAGCGACATTCGTTCACTTCGACCGACGAGCGAAGGACTTGGCGGCAGAACTTGCTGAGCTGCAAGGCCAACTTGCGGATTACAACACGGTGCTGGACAAGATGACTTCGAACACGGAAAAGTCCACGATTGAGCAAGCAGCAAACGAGCTGGCCTTGACGAACGAGGAGATCATGTCTGAGATTGAGGAAATGTTTGAGCAGCGTCAGAAGGCCGAACAAAAATTGCGAGAGTTGCAAAATGAGATCGACCAGGAAAAGAAGAACGCGGACAAGATTGTGATGATGATGGAGCCCTCGACCCGGGCCAAGTACGACGAGCTGTGCTTGCAAAAGACACGGCTTAAGAATGAGATCGACTTGATTCAGCAGGAGGTGGAAACGCTGATAACCGAGAAGAACAAACTTGAGGAGGGTATCGCTTTGTCTCAGATAAAACAGGAGGCGGTGAAGTTACATGTTAAAATAATGGAGATTGAGATGAAGCGAGACAGGCTTTTGGAAGAGAGTCAGAATAAACTGAGCCCGAAAAATGAAAAGAGCAAGTTGCTGGAGAAAGTTAAGCAGGACAACGTGGAGATCACTGCTGCTGAGAACAGGTTGGCTGAGATCAAGAAACAAATCTCACAGACGGAGCAGCATCTTGAGCAGTTAGACAGGGATCTACAGGACAATTATAGCGAGAAGGGTGCGAGGTACAACGAGTTCCACAAGAAGGAGCAGCTCATGGAAGAATTTCTGTCGACTTTCGATCAGAACAAACTTGAGGAACAGGAGAAACTCAATAAGATGGAGAGGATGATTGTCGATAGGTTGGAAAAAATTTCGAACAATGTCAGTGGGACGGTGTTCTTTGATGACGATGATGATATTTTTGATATTCAACTTGACGACGATGAGAAGATGAGTCCAAGGGATATCGGACAGATGAAGGCCCAGTACGCAAATTTGCAGCATAAGTTTTTGAAACTGAAGGCGTTGGAGTCAAGGTTCAAACGTGAGAAGCAGGATTTGACAGAAAAGTTGACGAAAAAGGAAACTGAGTTGAAAAGTCTGGATGACTTGAGCAGACTCAAAGGCGGCTCGAGGGAAAAATCGCGCGATGAATTGTTGGCTGAAAAAAATGTTTTGACGAACGAAAAGAAAGATTGCACCAATGAGTTGGAGGAACTGAGGGAGAGCTTACAGCAGATCCAGGATAGATTGGATAAGAATGAGATTTACACACAGATCAGAGGATTGGAGCAGAGGTCCGAAGGATTAAAGCAGAACATCGAACAAATCCAAAGTTATATAGATGAGCAGAAGAATCGGGTCGATTATTCTTCGCTCAAAAATAAAGCTAATGTTCTTGTCTCGCAATATAATGTAAATTTAAAGGTTTTAGTCAAATAAATTGGATTTACATTTGGTAGCAAAAGTTTTTTAATGCTAATTTTATAATACATTTTCAAAGGTTTAACGAAAAATGATCAGGATTTTAGAATTTTAACAGAAAAGTTTTTTAAATTTATTTATTTAAGGTGTTCTTTTTTTTAAATTATCATTGGCATATTGAATATTTTTATTAAAAAGTAGCAACTTGATCACAAGACTTACTGTAATCAAGTCAAGTTGGGTTGTTGTAATGGTCAGACATACAATGTCGAAAGTGAGAAGAATAATATTCATCTCAAGACTTCGAACCGTTTGGCACAATAAATGTCTTTATTTTTTTAAATTAATTTTTATGAAGTAGTTATATGGAAATTGTAGCAGGCCCAAGTTCAATTGGAATCACGTTGAAGAACTGAAAAACTAGTTAAATGAACAAAAGAAATATGGAAAAAAAAGCTTGACAGAAAATATTTCTAGTTTATTGTTACAAATATAGTATTTTAACATGATATGTATGGATATATAGCTATTTACCATTTTGTTATTTTTATTCATCTCTTACAGACCACAAGTATGTGAAGTATGTAAAAGATACTCGAAATATCTGAGGAATCAATATAAATATAAATAAAATTCTATTCAAGAAACAATATTTTAAACACATTCATATACTAACGTTTACAAAAAAGTCCATCGACAAAATCATTAACCCAAATGCACTGATGCACAAATGGTTGTTGCATCTCACTTGGAATATATTGATCAATGTAATAATCCTTTTTGGAAAATCTATCCAACTTGAGTTAAACCTATTTTTGTGAACAAAAAAGTGAAATCAAATTACAATTGCTGTTAAATATATTATTAGCTTATTTCAACAACAATTTACTCTTACGCTGCATTTTTAAGATGGTCGTTCATTTCCATGACCTTTTCTCCTGCGGTGCAAACACCACAGAAAAATACAAAAGATACGAGAGTTATAGGAGCATTATAAAGAAGTTTTTGAGGATCATCAATATATATTTTGATCTGAAACAATATTATTTGTAATAATAAATTTTATTAACCGGCTGGTTTATTAATCAAAAATTATTTTTTCTTACAACGTATAAACTCAATGTGATAATGAAAATATTAATGGTAACACCGACCAAAATTGGTATTGAATAAGCATTATTAATTGTGTCTACCATTCTGTTGAAAAAATGAAAAACAAAAGACAAATTTCACTCAATGGCAGGATTTATTTACTCATTTTAGTTCAAGATTTTTTGGCATATGAGGAACTTTTCGTGTATCTTATAGCCAATTAACTAGATTAATCGATTGCATTTTGAAATTAATGACTGAAAAACCTTATCAAAAAGTAGTGCTTTTTGAAATATCTTCGAGATTTACTCAATAACATGGTATAATTGTCATTTTGATTGTACTTTACCACCACGTTTCCAATAGAATTTAGATCGCTGGTTAAATTTGTTAAATCATTTCTATGAAAAAAGAATTATTACATTTTATAATTTGTTGTGCTTTTTTAAAGACCAATCATAATTTTTTTTTAACGTATAAAATTTTTTTTCAACTCCGCACATACAGAATGGTTTTGATATTGTAGTGTATTTGCGACTAGAGTATTGAATTCAATCCATCTATTTCCATAGAGATAATGAAATTTTTCTACCCCATTATGTATGCGTTGAATAAAAGAAAACATCTTTAGAGAAGGAATATATCTTACTCAAGCATTAATTGTATTGAAAATAGAATAAGGATCTCGTTCATAACCATAATAAACATATTGAAAAGATTCAACAAGCTGACAAATACAGTAATGTATATAATTATTATAAAGATCACAAACGGAGAAGATAATTTGATTAAAAAAAAAACTTCTGATACACTGGAACCGATTCGGTGATTTCATATCACATACTGCAATTCCAAGGAATAATGGTATTGTTGTCAACAAAATGAACATACCGCAATATAAGACTGCAATTCAAAATAATATTATTAGAAATGATAAAAATGAATTAATTTTAATTTTGTAAGGCCATATATATGTACACCTGCTGATACGTTAACAATCTTGGTCATTGGGATCTTGTTAATAAAATATTTAGTGTTCGTTTTTTGGATTTCATACTCATATGCAATTATGTATATTAAAGTAGAAATCTTTTTTTGCAAATGAAGTTGTATGATATTAATTAGACGATTGTTTTAGTTATTATTATATCAATGCCTTAATCGAAGATTATTCAAGTAACATAGAAAATTGAATTAACAAGAACAGTCTTCGTTTAGGGCATCGATATATCGTATTTATTTTATAATGTGTTTTACATGGTCATAAGATAATACGAGATGAACAACTAATATAACATAGAAACATGAAACAAACAACCATAAAACCGATGAGCACAATGCATCAATATCATTTAAACTCTGATGCAATAAGTCCTGCCACTAAATGATATTATTTATTATCATTACTTATAAAATGACTTGATTGATTTTATTTACATGTGTTGATAATTATCATTATATAAATGACGATAAGTTTTGTAATAACATATAAAATTGTACCTGCGTTAGAACTGATTATAAATTTTGCACTTTTGAAATTGTGGTTAGAAAATTATTATGAGGGTTGTGATGTAATTTCTTAATGATAAGATTAAGACATTCATTTAATTCTGAATGATTCAAGAAAAAGTATATGGATGATTGTTTTTATTTCATTTGATTTTTTTACCTGTTCTATGCAGCTAAAGCCTAACGTAATCAGTTGGTAAGAAAGTAGACAATTCCTTACTCCTTTTTTTGTATAAGGCCAAGCGCCGGCTAGCATTAATGATACTTTTAAAATCTTGCATTTGTGATTAAAAAAATATGAATTTTTCAAAGGAAAATCACAATTTACAAGATTATCAATCGTTAACTCCGTGTTGATCATTGTCTCATTATTATTCATTCTAACTGTAGCACAATTCATAATTCTAGATACATTTCATCGTTAACAGTTTTTTCAATAGACTTTAACAGTCAATGGCAAAATAAAAATGAATTAAAAAACTATGAAAGAAAAAATTCACGAAGGTATATACTTCTAAGTAACCGTAATTTTTCTCATTATTATTTCAAGAAGACCCGTTTCCATTATCGTATGTAGCGGTGCTCCGAAAAATATAATAATGTAATTATATTACAACTTTAAAAGAGCTTCTAAATGAATGCAAAATAGTTTAAGAAAAAGTTAGAGACATGTTTTTACTTTTGCTTTATAATTTTTTCGTATAATCGAGCACTTTAATATTGATTATTTTACAATTGAAGCGTCGGATGCAATAACCAGACTTGCGCTAGAACAGCCTTTTTCAAATTGAAAATATATCCAAAAAAAATTTTGATTTCGATACTTTTTCAATTTGAAAAAAAAGCTGTTCGAGCGCAAGTCTGGTTATTGCATCCGACGCTTCAATTCTGGCTGATACGCGGAAAGAAATATTGTTGAACGAATTTATGGAAAGATGCGAGAAATTAATATGTGAATTTTTCACAGTTTTTCATATATTTTTTCATAGAATTTTTATTTATTTGTATATCTTTTTGGCGTTTGCGAAAAGACATTGTCCACTGAAATAATAAGTGAGTAAATATCAATATTATATCAAGATTTATGTATTACTTGAATTTTAATTTGATACTATTCTCAGTAGTCGCTTAATGAACATTTCAATTGAAATGTTTAAAAGTGTTTACACCTTTGAACAACATCACTGAAAAAATTAAATTTCATTAATTTGGATAAATAGAGCTAGTTGAAATTCACTTGATACTGTATCACATCTGCAAAGATATGTAATTAGCGTTGACGTTTTTAACCCCATCATATAACAAGAGAGATCGCATCCTTAATAATTGAGAACCTTAATGATTGAGGATCACTTATCTCAGTTGTTTCTCCAACAACTAGTATGCAAATCCCAAAATTTTTACTCCGTAGTTTGTTTTATCTAAATAGGTATGATTTTTCTCTACAAAAAAGAAAAATGATTTGTGAATATTGTAACATACAACTTAATGTTTTTGAATGTTATGTAATTTTCAAAAAACTATATTATAAAAACCAACCTGCTAACAATGATTATTTTTGCAAACGGTTTGGATTGAATTAGAAAAATGACCCAGCAGCTTTTGATCGACAACCAATTGCTCTTTGTTTTAACCGTTCTAATAATTTTATCCAATAAATTTTTCAGTTCTAGAAAAACTATAGTTATTTTTATAGTTCGCTGGAAAGCCAACCTATAATTTGGAAATATTTCTTTGAACTGGAAATTTCTCGGAGCTTTTTTTCGAGTACTGTCAACTCTCTTTTCTGTAAATGTGTAATTTGTTAAATCAATCTCGAATCTGAAAAATATTGTATTGGATTTAAAATAAAATGTGAATACAAATAATATACAAACTTTAATGACCAATAAATTTTGTATCGTCGTTAAAAAAATCATACGTGATAAAAAAAGGCATTATCAGTTGTTGTTAGACTGAAGGAGACTTTGTTCTTTTTTTGTGGTACTTTGTCAGATGTTCGTATTAGGCCTTAGAACTTTGAAAATGATGATTTCTTATGGTGTAATGTAATCAAATAGCATATGAGTGCTTTAAATTTTCCATTAATTTTCGCCATGTACAATTTTTAAGTGCAGAATTGATGTTCTGTTAAATGCAAAAGAAAAATTAAATTTTTAAAACAACGATTACTAATTCAACAAATATTCAATACATATAGTAAAATTTGCATGAAATCCACATAAAAATTACTAGTTATGTAGTAATATTTAGTGTTTGGCAGTCCAGTCACAAGTTTACTAGGATTCATAGTAACATTTAGTGGGTTATTTCTTTGCGAGTAGCACCTAAGAATTTGTTTTTTGAAATCTTATGAAAAATGTTTAATTATAATGGTTATTTAATCATTCGGTGTTATTTTTAATAGAACGAGATATAGATATAAAGCCTAGGTTTTGTAACACAATTTTCTTTATGAAGCATTTTGCACTTTCCAGGTGAATTTTTCTTTTTTATCCTGAGTATCTAATAGAAGAACATCGAGAAACTAAAAAATTATATATACTGCTAAAAAAATTGTATTAGCTTGATAATATTATTTATTGACTTATTAACTGATTAAAATTATTCCAGTAAAAGTAACCAGCACTGGTGATCTGATTAAATTTTATATCAATTTTGGGACCACTGTAATTTTTCCAAATTACTTAGACAATTAAAATAGTAGAATTTATCATTCTTCATTCAAAGATATAATATTCCTTTGTGGTATTATCGTATAAACTTAAAGGTGTGAGTCAAATAAATTTGAGTTTAGTAAAAAAATCATAATTTTGTAATATATTTTTAGAAATTATGAAGAAATAGCCTAAATTTTTTATTTTACATATAACCATATATTATATTTAATATATATTATATGAATGATTGCTAAATAAATGAGGATATTGAAGACACTTTTTTCGGAAAATAATTCTTATAATTTTTTACGAATTTATCATAAAATTACGTGAATGGTCATCGTATTTGGTATCGTTGAACTAGAATTTGACTCAAATGAAGATTATAAGCATCACTTTAAGGTGATGTATAAAGTCTGCTTCCACGGGGGTAGGGACTTTTTTTATCAAAATTACAATAACTGTTATTTTTCAAAAAAATTAGAAGAGCGCGATTCTGCAATAATATAGAAGAATACGTAGAATAATAAAACATAACTTTTCGTTGAAAGATTTAATCAAATAATGATTTCTATACGAATAACCTCCACCTAAAAACTAGAAATCATTATTCGTCAATCTTTAAACATGAAAATTTGGTTTTTTCGTTTAGGAAAGTGTAAAATAGCTAACGAAATCGCGCTCTTCTCATGATATCAATTCACAATAACATTATTAATTTTTAATAGAAAACTGTAATGTCGGTAACTCCTGGTTTGACATTATCTCAATGCCCCACTCCGTTTAGTCGTACTGGAAGTGTTTGAGAGGACAAAAAAAGGGGGGTATGTGACGCTATAACGACAATGGGTTAAATTCAAATTATACATTTCGTCCTCTTCTCATATTGCGTTTCAATATTAGGAGACACGGTGTAGTGTCTCTGGCCGAGTGCGAAAAAAAAGATCATTAATTTTGTCATTAAACTATATCATTCATTGAAATTTCGGATTCTCTTTTTTATTATGAGGTACTTGCCTACAATGAAACCATTTTAGTAGCTCCTTGAAATTTACACTCTGATCAAATGTTTTAGGTTACGAAACGTTAATGTTGAATATAAAAATATAACTCGAATTGAGTATTCGAGATTTTCGTACGATGATTTTCTCAAGTACTTTAATAGTTTTTGCAGTAGGTCAAAAATGAATCGGAATCACGTTGAAAAATTGAAAAATAAGTCTAATGAACTGAAAAAATAAACAATAAATAACGCAAAATAAAGTATTCAAGTTCATAAGTATAAGAATAACAAGTTTAATATTTATAAACAGTACGAATAAATATTACACAATGAGGGAAAAAACTACATACATGGCTAACTTGCCAAGTAGATTCTGCTTTCTTCTGCAAGCAATCTGAAGTGAGCAAAATATACAGTTTTTAATGTGCAAATTCTGTTTGCCAAGATCCGCTTGACAGAATCCGCCAACTCAATAAGTGAAAATGTCTGATTTCTAAATCATTTATGCTATCTCTTTCATATGCTAAATGTGTATTTTTTTCTCTTGGTGCAAATAAATATCTCAAGTTAAATATACTTATATACTTACCGTTTAA
>JAAMPD010003291.1:0-10511 GCA_025266255.1 Trissolcus basalis
AATTACAAAATAAACATGAATAAATTAATACAACACTCAATGTTCTCAATCAATTATACCGGAATTCTATACAAAAAAATAATCAAATAAAACGACTATTACAATTTTCTTTTTGTCCTATCTCGCTTTCCTTTGTCACGCCGCCGATCTCAGACCAAGCCTCACGAACCAAACAACACCTGAAATTTTGAGCGGGCCAAAGGCAGCGTCACAATATATATAAATATATTTTCGAGAGGTAGACAAGGAACATATATATATAAAAAATGGTAGATGAATAACACGATTTGAATTTGATAAAATTCGAGATGAGACGTCTTTTATGTAATCAATAGAATTTAACATTTGAATTTATAAACGAGGAAGTTTTATTTTTTTTTTAATTGGTAATTTCAAATTTAATTTGAATTTAAATGTACTTATAACCCGATCAACTAGCGACTTCGTACAACCATATGATATCAAGTGTTATTATTTTCTCTAGGGATTTTAGAATTTGAAATATTGATTTGGTGAATTCGTTACTTTATAAAAAAACACGATGGAATTCATTCTTAAATACGTTAAAACCCGCTATTTTGTGGATTAAATATGTATTTTATATGCTTAATTTTTTTCTTGCGTGTTTTTTCATTGAAGTGTGTTGTGTTGGACGCCCAGCGAAAATTAACGATAACAAATTAATAAATGAGTGTTTAAAATTAATAGATTCGCTTATACGTCCAGACAGATTTCTTGCTTCCAAAAATGATCCCGTTTGGGAAACTTTACGAGAAGCACTCGGAACCGACATAGTACTCTCATCGTTGTATACCAGAGTTTGCAGAATAATTCATAAGATAAAGAATCCTAATATCGAAGAATGTGAGAGTGAACCAAGCAGTAGTTTTGAAGGTGATACTCTGGAGGACAGCTTACAATCTGGGACTGACTTTGACCAATCTTATAACACTTCAAAATTTACTTTTAGATTAGATCGTAAAACTTTCGATAGTATTACACACAAAATATCTTATAATCGACATAAAACCAAGCAGATATGGTTCACTTTCAAAAAATTCAAATGGCAAAAACTTTTGCCAGAAAAAATTTGGGATGAAATTAAGAAAAAACATGGAATAAATTTTGAAAAGCACTATTTAGCAAATGGAGGTACATATAGGGAAATATTTTAGGTAAGCTAAATTATAGTTATTTTGCACTGAATGACATGTCAATGTCAATAATAATATTTTTTGTTTTGATTGATTGTTTGGATGATTTTTCGACAGGTTCATACAAGTGCGGTAGTAAATTCACAGTTAAGATTAAAAGTGATAGGATTGGAGACATTAAATTTGAATGTAAAATGACTCGCGGTGACCATGATAAAAAATGTGGGGAAGGGTACATCCGTAAAGAGAAACGGAGAAAAATATATGAGGAATTGAAGAACGAGCATGTTGACGTAGACCAGGTAAAAAAAGCAAATGAATATATGCGCAAGGGTGACGTCGAGCCACCAATACTCCCTTCAAGTAGAGTACTCCATGTAATTAAAAGCGAACAAAATAAAGAAACTTATTTGGACCCTAACCCGATTCTTGCAATTAATGAGATAAAATGTGGTCGTTTTGCAAATATCATCCGATATGTTGGCCTGCGTCCTTTTTTGTACATTACTGGACTAACCACTAAATCCAAGTTGCACAAAAAAGTCATGCAGCTGGAAATATGAAGATTTCAATTGATGCAACAGCGAAAGTTTCTCAAAAAATTCAAGATAAACACATTTTTTGTATCACATAGTCATAAATCATGATAGGCAATTTAGTGTTGGACAAATGCTTTTAACAAGGCACACAACGAATGCAATGATGGCAGCGAGGATGGCGCTGATTATTTTCACAAGGAGGATGATAAGAGTAAGGACCAAGATTCAAATCCTTGGTATGACTTCGGAAAAACCCTAGAAGAGGAGGTAAAAGAAGAGAGTAAACAAAAAGTAGATCGAGAAAATGCGCACTACCTCCCCAATCTGATCCCGAAAATACAAACTGATTTGAAACTTATCAGTGTTTGGGGTAACATTTTCATGGACGATTTTGGGTACAAACGCATTCCAGCTACATCTGCCGTATCCGAAGGTGAATTTAATGAAGTTAAAAATGTTCTGCTAAACAAAAAATGTCTGCGCGTCGATAAATTTCTTAAAATTAATGTTAATAATCTTGAAGGCAATATTAAATTGCTGGATAGTGGAATGCAAGAGGACATTAACGATATTGATGAACAAGCAAAAAACAGACAACTAACCATCTACACGGATCCAGAATGCTCAGTACAGATTCACGTTTGCCTACGCAATCAAGGTGTGATTTATGTTTATTTGAAAAGGTGCCCGATTTCCACAAATGCATCAACTGTAAAGTCTGTGCGTCATACTGTACCGAGCGCTGTACCTGAATTTGTTCTTGACACTGCACATAAAAACGCATCAAAAACTATGACCAAAAGTGCAAGCAAATCAATGCCGAAGTTCTCGTCAAACTCTGCTTCAAAGCTTGCGCGAAAATCAACGTCCAACTTTAAACACGAGTCAAATTTAGTACTCCAGTCTCCTTCTTGCTCTCCCTCTGCACTGTACCTGAGTCCGAATTCGCTCCTATATTAACATCTACTCGTGAGTGCAATTTTTGAACAAGATTGCCCGCTTTGTTCAGTTGAAAACAGTCCACCAGGATACCATAAGTGCACCATATGCAAGATTAAAATCCATGCGATCGAACCATGCTCATTTATAGAAGGAGATGATGAAAGACATCGTATTTGCTTTTCTTGCCACAAAAAAAAGACGATGAATAAAAATTTAAAGAACCACCCGACAGTTCCAGATTCTCACACAACATTCTCCAATCCTGATTCAACCTTTGATGTTGAACTTATCAATACCACAAGGCAAATAAAATTTTCTTTTATATTAAAACCTAAAAAATAATTATTCTATACTAGACTTGAGTTTAATTATTTATTTCATCTTATTTCAGCAATGACTCAAATGATCCGATTTTAGAACTTCTTACTAATTTTATTGTTGGAACTGACTGTTCGCCATTACAAGAATCTGAATTAAATCAAACTTTGCTTTATTCAATGAGCAACAGTAAGTCAGTTCAACATTTTTTCAAGTCAATTGATGTTTTTGATAATCAGTATTTAGATCGTAATGATTGCATTAATTATTGTTTCAGTTTTGCAAAACTAACAACAAATCTACCTCCATTAAATCTTTGCTTATTCTGTGAAAATGATATTAACCCTTTGGGCGAATGTTGACGAGTTTTTTTGTTGATTATACATCAATAATAGATGAAATCATTGACATATGAGTTTTAATAAACATATTTATTCATTTTTATAGTTTTCTAACAATAATACTATTATTTAAAATGTCTTACATGCTTTTTCAACTTGAAATTATAAAAAAATGTTATAAAATTAGTGTCAAGACACATATACTCGTTCAATAGTTCAACTTTGTATGGTAAATCTCGAAGCACTTGTCGATACAAAGTCCCACATCACATTTGTTGCAATAGTAAGTTGTATCCTTTTTGATCTTATGTTTCGTGCACACGACGCATCTCCTTTGAGAGTGCTTCTTGGATTCCGTTGATGACAAACGACGAATGAAGTGCCTCTCCCACAGATGGTTTGGCTGGTCAGATGTTTTAACTGTTTTGATTTCTGCACCGTATTTTGCAATCAAACTTTCTGCAAGCTTTATGCGATAAGACAAGTGTGTCATGTCGCAGCCAGTATTCTTATGGTAAATGATGAAAGAATTCAGAATTGCTGTGTTAAGTAATCTCTTGAACAACTTCATGTACCATTTGTTGATACGTTTTCGCTCAATGAGGTACTGCTGCAACATTTGATCTTTGACATCGACGCCCCCTATGTTTTTATAATAATCGACGATGACTTCCGGTTTCTTGACCTCGCGACCTTTTTTGCTGTATGTCTCCATTTTGACAGATTGAAAAGTTGATATCATAGTAACAGTTTTCTTGTCCTGCCATTTCAAAACTACAACCGGTCCACTATGTTTCGCTATCATATCACCCTTCTTCAGCTTGGCATTCTTCAACGCATAAGGCACGTTTTTCCTGTTGACCCTAAGAGTTCCAATCTGTTTGTCGGTTTTTCAAAACGACAGCCAAATCTGGACTGTTATAGAATGTTATCCATGTACAACGTGTGTCCTTTGTCAAGTAGATCTTGAACAGATGTCAAGACAATTTGCGAAGTCTTGTTGTTGTCAGGTAGCGTGATTGATGATTTGATTTCAGTGTTTTTGCCAGTGTAAATTATAAAATTGCATAAGTATCCAGTCATGGATTCACAAAGTTCGAAATCCTTGATCCCAAACTTTGCTGACTTCGAAGGCAGGTACTGTTTGAATACCAATCTACCTTTAGAATGTAAAAACCGTAAAATCATTTCAAATCTGTCTTTACTCCTAATGGAGTTGAAGCCCGGCGTAGCTATCAGATGGTTTTTGAAAAAGTATAATTTGACGGTGGGTTTTTGAATTATACCCATCAGCATCAACATCGAAAAACAAACATACATTTCCTCTACAGAAACAGGTTTCCAAGTGGATTTCTCTGTAAAAAAATCACGGTAGAATATTTATAAATAAAAAATAATTATATTTTTAGATATGCATATGCAATGATATATACTTACGACTGTCTTTCAAATTGTCGTTAGCGTATCTATTTGTTTCATCGACATTTTTTTGCATCAGAGCATCGTCAAAAAATAACTCAAAAGCCGTCACAGGATCATGTGCATTTTTTGCACCATTGCGAGGACCAGAAGTACTCGTGAAATATTCTCTTTTTCCAGTGTAGTCACTCATTTCTTCCCATTTATACGTGTGATTCAATGATATACGTTTCCTTCGCGGATGACGTTTTCATTGAAAAAATCATCTTCATCGTCATCCTGTCATAAATAAAAAAGATTGTTATAATGTGTAACGTGGTCAGTGCTACGATTAAGACCTCTGAATAATTGAAAAAACACTAAATTATTTTACTACAAAAATATGTTGAGCGCCAGGTTGCTTAAGGCAACCACTCCCGGTTAACTTAAAGTAGAAAATGAAACAATTAATCGCGTTCGTCGCAGGCTATGGTGAAGGGCTGGACGGACAAACAAATTCAAAATAACAAAACCGTTAAGTCCAATCGACTTTTTCTGGTTTATTTAAATTGAAAACAAATATGAAAAACAAAAGAGAAAAATACCGAAAATGTGCTCGCTTATAAATTGAGAGAATTGTCGAAGCGGATAAACTATATAAAACTCTATTATCACTAAATCACAGTCGGTTACGTAAAACTTAAGAAAACTTGTTATAAAATAAAATCGTTGACCCAACTAGAAAGTGGCCCTCCGATGAGTGGCCGTTATAATATAAATTTTGACTATTACAAAGAAAAGGCTGAACGGGGTTCGAGATCTGAATTACAATATTTTACGTGAAGGCAAACCTTTCGACGACACGGCTCAGGACCCTGGTCACTGACGACGCACTAAAACACTCGAATTACTATAAACTATACTTTAACTTGAACCTGACTAAAACTAAACGTAACTAGAATTACGGCGCTAATTGTTGCTCGGGAGGACCAGAGAAAGAGAGAGAGGACGGTTTTTCGGCGACTTTTATAACCGCCTCCCTACCCTGAACGCAACGCTGTTAACCCGCCCAAACTCGCGTTTGGGCCCTAGCGAAGATGGCTCTGGGGCGGTTGCCCCCTTGTCTCCTCGGTCGATAACGGCGAGCGTAGGCCCTGCTCTACCGTTGATCCGGCTGTTCTGGGACGTTCTCGGCTCATCTCGGGCTGCTGAGTACGTCCTGGGATTGCTGATGAACTTAAAATAAGGAAAGAGAACTATGCCTCTTGAGCTGAAAAATTCAAAGCGAATCAGGTTCTTGTCGGATCAGTTACAAGTTGGTCAAGCTGAAAGCAAAGGTGCCTGTAGGGTCTCAAGAAATACAAAATCTAATCTATCAATTCAGCCCGTTTTCTCTCAATTATACGCGTCATATTTCCGCTCGTAAAAAACTCTTTTGGAGCAAGTCCAGAGAGGCCTGATTGGCTCACCCCCTGGTGCTCCTAAGCAAAATATGAAACGCCACGTTACAAATGATTGTTGATGAATAAAATATTCGATAAAAAATGAAAACACATACTGCACAAAATATTTCAGATTACAACAACAAACACTTACATAGTCCGTTTCGTCAGAATTATCACTGTCAGATTCACTGGAATCAATATCGAAATCACTTTTATGAAATTCATGATTGTCAAGTAATAATCGCGAATCATTAGCACTTTTTTTTTTTTTGACATTTTACCAGAACTAAGAAAACAGTGAACGAAAACCGCAGTAATTCTGTTCTTTGCAACGATACTTTGATTCCGATTGTTGTCGCCGTGCAAGAATAAACAAGTCGCAGACGAACATTTTTGACGCTCAAATTTGTATATCATTCGAATTTTTTATTTTTGCAACAATTATGAGATTTCTCAAAAGTTGATATTTATTATAAATAATAATAAAAAATCGATACAGAAAACACTAGTACAATTTCCCGCGTTTTCTCTTTTTTTTGCAATTTATAATTATAAAAAACAATTTTTAATTTATAATTAATTACGGTAGATACAATTTATCTAAAATTAATAATGTTAACATTAAAACAACGTAACTTTCCGTTTTTTAGTTTTTTGAAAGTTTGAATGTAATTTCGGAAAAAATCGTGTTTTTCTTATTCTTTTATAATTCTTTTCAATAAAAAAAACATATTATAATGTTTCGTTTACCTCAACAATGATCAGAGTAAACACTCCCATTAACAAAACAATTTTTTTATGTAAATATTCGCAATATGATTGAAGATATCTCAATTTGAATTAGGTCAGTACTCTGTACTGACTCCGGCCGTGGATACCGGCACGTTGATCAGTACGTAAACCTAATTTTTTAAAATTTGGACGATTTGCAATGAAATTACACGACAAAAAGAATTATTTTTTGACTTTTTTTTGCACTTCTGTCGGCCCAAAAATTTATTTATTGCATGCAAATTTCAATATTAAACAAGTTCACGGTCCTGCTATTACATTCAATAGACTAAATCTTTCAAATTTTGATGTTTTAGATTAGTGTACCGACCTAAGGAGCGCTACGCGCAAGTAAGTGCAACGCAAAAATGAATAATGAATTTTCACACAAAAATGAATAATGAATTTTTACACAAAAATGAATAAATTCAACATTGCATAGCTTTCGCGAATAATATTGAAAAATTTTCAATACATTATTATTATCATTATTATGATATCATTTAGATAGAGGAATGTTGTATTTACTAAAATAAACCAGAAAAAATATTGACAAAAACAATTATTTATTAAATCACAATTACCCTGTATGCTGTCACACATTACCCTGACTATGGGGTTATGTGTGACGGAAAAGAAGATACGAAATGATGCACTTTTATCTATAAGAACAATAAATAAATATTTGTTATACCTACGAAATGTATAAATAAGATTTTGAACAATATAAATACGATGTTAAAACAATTGAATCATCATTATTCTTTGAATGAAATAACGTCGAAATTCAACTTTGTTTTTTTCTGTCACGTTTACCCCGGTTGACCCTACTCATAAATAAGCATTAAATATTGTGCTATCAAAGAGCATTATATTTTAATTTATTACCTGTTAGTGCTAGCTTGCTATCAAGCTAGCACAAACCGTAGTAATTTTTAAAAAATAAATATAATAAATGTTTTATTTTGGTAATAAATAAGCATTAATTATTGTGCTACATATTACTACATCATTTTTAGATTGTGCCGAAATGTTGGTGCTAGCTTAATAGGTTTACTTATTTCCGGTTGTAAAATCGAAAAAAAAAAAAATTTTTTCGGAACCGCTAACTGGACGTTTTTTTGTATTCGTCCCATGAAGTGTATACAATTCAGTGAATTTTGATAAAAATTTTTTCAGTGTATCCTTACGGCAATAGAATATTTATAACTTAAATTTCATTTTTTAAAAACTAACAATGAAAAGTAATAACGTGTTTTTCTACAACATATGACCCACTTATTGAAGAAAACCTATGCAAAACATGAACAAATACCCATAATCTGGTTCGGATCGCATCTGTTTGCTTGTTTCTAGATGCCAAAGTCAATGTTACATGGATCAATACTGTATGTTTCACTTAGCAATTAAGAGAATGACTGATGATACATCGAAGACAATTCTACTTTATCAAACAACATGTGGCTAAAAGGAAAAACCAGTTAAATGTATATACGTAAACCCTATGTACTTAACTGGTTTTTCTTATCATCCATGAATATCATAGTGATATTTATGTTTGTTTTGTATCAAAAGAATAAGTTCAATTGCATAAAATTACCAGACTTCATTGTTGTCAAGATGCCTTGTTTATTTCAAAGACTTGTTAAGTCGAGTCACATCCTGTGTCTCTGAGAGAATTGCTATTAATTAGAACATAAAGAGGACCCGTGCTGTCTGTGCATAACTCATAGGCCGATTTTCAGGACTAGGTAATTACCACATGATTATTCCACTGTGCAATCCTACACCTTCTCGTCTCGAATTATAAAGTAATTAGAAGCTTTCTGACATTTGTACTACGTTCACTACAGGTACACGTCGCGCCAGTCACTCAAATGCTTCGTCGTGAATGTCATTCGAATAACAAATTTTTCGTAATTATTCCTGGCCGATCAGACTTTTTTTACATAAAAAGAAATGTTCTGATAGAGGGAGAAATAGAGAGATAGAGGTAATTTATAATTTTGCTTAAGCGTCAGCCACAGTTGACACAAACTATTATTTGCCCTCGACGTTTCTTCAGGCTCGTAACACGTTGCATATTTAAATAAGCTATATATTTTCAGAAATTTAAAATCTTCATCTTATCGTTAGATTATGTTTTAACTTCATCTTTGCCTTTTCCAACACTCTAGAAAATAATTAAAGGATTTATTCTGCAGAGAAATTATTATGAGGTAATAAATGTGAAAAGAGGTGGCAAGATGAAGACAGTGCCAAATAAACTTATCTTCTGCAAAAGTGTTAAATTCATTAGACGAAATTATTTGTGAATGAGTTGAAGGAGAATATGCACTTGGTACTGATGATTTGAAACCAAGATCAATTTTGTTTTGGATTTGTTTTGGATTTTTTTCGACTACAATTTCATGGACTTCTATATATTTAAAACAGAAACAGGAGTAAAAACGTTGTAGAGAGATTAAAGATATGAGGTTGTGACGAATTAAAGATATATCTGTGACTAATAGGAAAAACCAGTTAAGTATATAGGGTTTACGTATACACTTAACTGGTTTTTCCTTTTAGCTGCAGATATATTAACTGCAACTTAAAAGCATGGATTTCATCCATGATTCTCGTTTATATACTTTTGAAGCTGATTGACATAATGCAAAACAATTGAAATATTGTATTTTGTAACATGATACTTTTCGAATGTTGTGTTCGTTTCTGAATCAAAAACAATATAATCGTATATTTTCATTCAATTCTCTGTTGATGTTCAATTCTATGTCAATGAAAAATTTTTGGAGAAAAGAACTTTAATTTGACGATAATTTCTTTCATACAACAATTCAAAAATATCATGAGGGAAGGGGGCAAATATTAGTCAAGGGTATTGAAGTTGAAAATGATTTTCAAGATATAGCAACGACAAGACTGTACCCGCGAGCCAGCTGAAAGTTAGCTCCAACAGTTTTTCCACAGAAACGATATTGTCAAGCAAATAATGAGGATCTTTTGTCGTGAACTATAGATAATCTTTTGATAATGTAAAAGTTGACAGATCACATATGCGTTACTATTTTATTCCTTCAACGATTATAATTTGTACAATTACAACTTTAAATATAATGATATTATTAGAAAAAGAACCGCCAGAAATCATCTACCAATTTTCCAATTAGAATTTTTTTTTTTTGTCATTCAGGTACATTACGTTGAAACTTAGCGTATTTTTATTCGCTATTTCCTATTATTAAGAGTTGAGTTTCTTTTTAAAAAAAGTTAAAATTTTTTGTTCCACTCAAATTTATTGATGCAGATGAAACAACAAACAAATTTATATATCCCACCCTAGTAAAAGGGATGATATATTGGCCATATATGAAACATATATTGACAATATATTATTTCTGAAATCATATATCCTTACTAATATATAAGAATAAAAATATGTTTGTTTGTTTGTTTGTTTGTCAGCGAATAACTCTCAAACTGAACGATATATTTTAAATAAAATTATACATGGTTATTCTTTAGCATCACAGAATTGAAATAGGCTACTTAGAAATTTGATTTGAAAAATTATTTTTTAGAAAAAATTTCAAAAATATC
>JAAMPD010003292.1:0-10497 GCA_025266255.1 Trissolcus basalis
AGAAATATCTTGTTTCACATTTCCTAATCCTTTTTTTTGTTAGGAATCCATAAGAATTCAAAACACGGGATATGACAAGAAAAGGTTTTTTAGCGACTCTTTGAACGAAAAATATTTGTTATAGGGCAGGTACAGTTCAAAGATATTATTTATCGAATCAATACGGTAGTTGTTATGGAATTAGGCCACAATGACAAACTTCTTTTTGAAAAAATTGATAAAATATTTATCAAAGGAGAAGAAATACAATTTCTTGTAAAACCTCTTCGTGTTTTATATTTTGATGAACAATATTGTGCATACAAAGTTAAAACAGCGCCGACCTTTATTTTAAATAATATTAAGTCGCTTCTTAATATTCATCCTTGTTCATTAATAAAAAAAGACGAGCAATTGTATATTGTACCAAAGGACATATTGTAAAGTAAGATTGTAAGTAATGTTAAGTTGCTATTAAAGTTCATTGATTAAAAATGTGTTTTCGTTATTTCTTCGACTTTGCGAAATAAAGTTGACAGTTTGAAATCGGTAAGTCGGTGCCGAGAGAGCGCTCATGAAAATTTCTCGGAGCAAGACCATAACAGCCGTGAAGCAAGGCAGTTTCTGCTTTGTTTTTTTTTCAGTGTGAGGCATTTCCAAAAGCGAAAATAGAAGCGGAGGTGAGCATGCTCTATGTTCCACCAATCAGGGAACGAGACGAACAGAAACAGTTGTGTAACTATTTACAACAAATAATCATTTATCGAATCTACAGACTATCATCAAAATCACAGTTCTCGTTCTATAAATCTTTGTTTATATTAAAAAAAAACATTATATCTGTGGCTAAATTAAAAAACCCAAGGGGTTGTCAACTTGGGACTCTTGAAGTGTGTCTCAGAGAGTACCGGTGTGTTTCAAAGAGTTTCAAGTGTTCCAAATGTTCCAAGTATTCCAAGTGTTCCAAAGTGTTCCAAGTGTTCCAACGAGTTTAAGTGTTCAAAAGTGTTTTATCCGTCGGTAACTCATTACCTACAGTTACTGACTGAAACAGTTCGTTCCGGTATACGGAATACTGGAGTTCTCTATTCCAGTGTCGTTGTAAACGCGATAGAAAGAGAAAACGGATACCGTGTTCTAATGTTGCTCCACATCGTTGCTGCTCCATTCAACATAACTCGTCAAGAAACTCCCTGATCTGTCAACGCTACTTGTTTGTGCGCGAGTTTAAAATATAGCACAGGTTAGTTTGTTGTTTTTTTCGCATACTTATATCATATTAACTTTGTTCAAACATTGTTTACAAATGTCATTTTCATTGTTACAGGAATCTGGAGCGAAACATCGCATATGAAATAAAACATGTTATTTTTATTTTAAGTAGTAATCATTCGTTTTTTCAATTTTGGGAGAGATTGATTAAATAATTTGTAATCGATACATCTACCCTGTTTTAGGAAATCAAACAGGTTAGTAATCAGAAATATTGCAGACATACGTCTGTTCACTTTGTATTGTCTCAATTTTTATTTATGAAACAGAAAAATCTCTATTGTTACAACTGCTTACTCTTTTCACGTATTTTTTAATTCACTTTGTCATCATATTGTTGGCAAATGTCAAATGTGGTAAATTTTTGAACTTGGCAAATGGTTTATAACCTTTTCTTTCTGAAAAATAGTTAGATAACTTCATTCCTCGATTTTCTTTTTATCATAAAATTCTTGTAAATACTACACTCCGCACAAAAATTAACGATCCACCTAAAATTTTCAAAAAAAAGCTAATTTTCAAACAGTCATAACTTTGACAATATCAATCGGAAAAACTTATCTTTTTTTTAAATTGTGGCTTAATATGCCTGCTACAAAAATCATTGAATAGAAATTTTTTTCACCGTTAACAGATGGCGCTGTCGGCGAATGTTCCAAAAAAAAACTTTTTCTTTAAAAATTGTTAGACTTTAATTCAATGTAGCAACTTTGTGCGCTCTGGTTTAGTATGTATTTAGACAATGTACTTCCGAAAAAATACTACTGAGAGGGTTTCAACCCTCACAATCGATCAACTGTTACCGTTCATGGACATTGATTCGGGCACCTGTAAACGCCGGGCGCTGGTATGATACTCAGTGGGCCCTGTTCAGTCCACTTGCGGACTCTTGACGGTTATCGTTCAGGGATATTGATCTAATCACTGTGAGTACCTGCATGAGTATCCTGCGAGCACTTGCAGGATACTCCGCGTGCACTGTTCCGGTCCACAAGTAATCACTCAATGGTTACCGTTCATGGACATTGATTTGGGCACCTGTAAACGCCGGGCACTTGCATGATACTCAGCGGGCCCTGTTTGGTCCAGAAACGGACAGTTGACGGTTACTTTTTAGGGACATTGACCTGAGCCCCGTGAATTTCGAGTTCGAGTTTTAAATTATTATTGTTATTATAATTGTAGCTATTTAAAGATAACTAACCGAAAAAATTTGATGGAAAAAATAACTCTAAACTATCAAAATTAATATATATTATAATTCTGAGTCCTATGTGTAACATTACAGACTAATCTCACAAAATCCATATCACATTTTTTGATTCGTAGAATTGGGTATCAAAATCTTGAAAATAAAAACCTTATACATAAAATGAACAGAAAAAATTTGAATCAACTACGAACTCTGCATCGTTGATCACTGATCGATTATAAATCAAGCTAAACATCCTCGAAGTTTCGCTCCATCCAGCAGACTTTCTGAAAGCAGTTTTTATCCATCGGCTGATCGACTGTGTGGAAGCTGAACCGTGAGGTCTTTTGAATGTTAGTAGTAAGAAGTCATGTTTTTCCCGTCTCAAGTGCTTAGTTCTTTCTATATATTGTCGAAGAACAGACAGTACACAGATGTTTGGTTGGTCCTGGAAAGATGGTAAGGTGAGTACTGGTTGCGGTCTGTTGGGTCCTGATGTCTTCATCGGTTCTGGAATCCGTATTATTGCTTTTCTATTTGAAAACTTGATATTTTGGAGTTTAATTGCTGCGATCGTTTGAGCTCTTTGCACTGTGGCTAGCGCAATGAGAGTGATCAGTTTTAAAGTTAGATCCTGGAGTTCCGGTACAATTTTGCTAAATATTTTAGCACCAAGTCTGGATCCCATGTCTGCTCGTATTTCGGTTTTTGTGGTTTTTCCTTTGCGGCACCGTAACAAAACCTTTTTATTGCTCGATGCTGACCAATGTCTGCTTTTATGACCAGAGCTATGGCTGACCTGTAGCTGTTTAGGGTCCCGTACGGATTGCAGTTCTTTAGAACTGTCGATAAAATACGAAGAACATCAGAGATTCCAGGATCCAACATGTTCACTTTGTTCTTTCTGCAGAAAATCCACCACAAACGAAGGGGTTTTGTATATTGTTTCAGTGTCGACTCTGTGATGGATTCTATGCTTATGTCCACAGCCTCTCCCGGAACATCGTCTTTTAAAAACGCCTGCCGGATAATTTCCCTGCTACCAGGGAAAGTTTCCTCCGCAACGGGTGAGTTGGGCTGAAAGGAGATGAGAGCGTATCATTACTTGGGCCTAAAGTAATAAGTTTTGAAACAAGTAATTTGTTGAACAAGGGATACCAGGCCTAAGAAGGCCAATTCGGTACGACCAACACCCCACATGCTTCTTCATTGATAATTTTTCTCAAAACTTTGTGGACTAATGCGAAAGGAGAAAAATCATAAATGTATCAATTTCTCCATGGAACAGTAAAGGCATTAACTGCTACAGCGTATGGATCTGGAAACTACGAGATGAACCTAGGACATTTAGAATTAATGTTTGTAGCAAATAGATCTAACTCAAATGGTCCTAGCTCTTGATTAATAATGTCAAAATGCCTGTGCGATAACGACCCCTCAGTTTCTATTGACACTATCTGTGACTCTTCGTCTGCCTGAACATTATCCGATGTAATAATGTAAGACGCAAAAAGCCACAAATCACGTCTCTCACACCATTGCCAAATTTCTTTCGCCAAGGCTGACAGCTTCGGAAATTGGATACTCTCCATCATGTTGATGTAACTTAAAGCTGTTGCGTTATCTGTCCTTATTAGTATCTGAAAAGACCTACACTCACTAGCGAAACATTTAATCGCATAAAAAATTGTCTTCAATTCTAAAAAATTAATGTGTTTGGTTTGGTAGGGGGACACTTTTTACTATTTTTTTTACCACTCTATTTTTACCCCGTTTTCTTTACCACCAACTTTTTTTACGAATAACAATTTTTACTACTAAATTTATTCCACCAAATTGTTTTTCCAAATTTACATATGACAACAAACAGATTTTAGATTTGTATATTGTGTCCGATAGTTTCGGGGTATTTTGCGATGCTGCCTTCTTCTTTGTGGAATTAATGCATTTTAACAAGGCCTGCGATTTTTTTTCTCTCCTTATTCTCTCTTGCGTTTCACTTCTTTTTATTTGACGCCTTAGGTTCAGCTCTCGGAACCTTGTCTCCGTATCTGCTTGTTCTTTTTGCAGTTCAACTAGGAATGCATAGAAACTAGGACTGTCCCGACCCATAACGACAGAAAAACGGTTGTGTCAACCTTCTGATGAGTTATAAGTACGAGCCGTGTTTTGAATCACAGCGTCGTACATGTTCCACAAGGATGGTGGATATCGCAGTTTCGTTGCCTTGCGCCTTCCTTTCGCCGGTTTCCCTCGTACGTACGTGTTCTCGAAATAATCGATTACGTCATCAAATTCAGTAGGTGCTTCATCAACAAAGATGTCGAATGCTAAGTCGACATCTTCGAGAAGAACGAATGCTACCGGCGCACATCATTTGAGCCGCTATTTTAATTGACCGATCTTTCGAGTCGTTATACGCTTGGATTGAGTTCAGAAGCCTGTACCTTCCGATAAATAGATTGTCGCAGGTGAAAAAAGCAAGCTCTGACGGTAACTCCACGCACGACTCTAGCAGCGTTTACACTTGCGAGCTCAAAATCTGTTAGAATGAGGGTGGTAGACATGCGTTTGGTTTTTTCACCATCCATGAGTCCTCGAATTGTTGCAAGATGCTCCCCATCCGGTGGTTAAAGCGTCTGAAAAAATTTCCAACAAGAAACTTTGGGTCCGAACTGGATTTTCAACCCTTTTAGATCTAAGTAAGCTGATCTTGAAGTTGAGACCTTGATCTGCTGCCTCCGTCCTGGACATCCTTCCTTCAAAACTATCGCCTTTCTCTTCCAATTCTAAGAACTCTAGCCTTTCTAAAATTTTAAGGTACGCTGGACTATGTAGTTGTTTTTCATTTGCTGATTAAAAATCGAGAATTGCGTTTTCACGAAATCTTTTATTGTAACTTTGTTTAGAATTTCGAAACTTATCTGTCGTCTTACTCGTATCAGACCTTTTTCGGACACCCTGTATAATTCTAGTTGGTGAAGAACGGTTTACGCGTGTACGAGATGTTGAGGATGTTCTGAAGGCTGCTGTTGACGTTGTTCTGGAGGTGGTTCTCGTGGTTGTGCTGGTGGTTGTCCTGAGGGCTGTGTCCTCAAAAGAGCCTTAACCATCGACTTCCTGTAAGTTAGTTGGTTGGGGACACTCTTATCGCTTGTGTCGTTGCTTATTGCCGTTGTGCCAGTTTATAAAGGATGAAGCTATTAAACAGGATAGAATTGAGGAGGTTGAAAGAAAACGATTTCCACCACTCGACGACTCGGTTGACCAACCTGGTAGTAAGATCAGTTTTAATCATGTTGGTCAACTCCACCCATGTTTGTGTTGTAGACATCAGGAAAGTGTCTACATTCGAAAACAGTCCGACGAATTTGAACGTCGTTTTGCCACTTTTTGGTCAATTTTTCTCGGCCTGCCACGTTTTCTTTTAGTTATAGAACCTCAAAATTCCGCCATTACCAAACATTGTAATGCATAAATGTACCTTTTATGACTTACCTCATTTTGAAAATCACGACTTTTTACATGCACTGAGTTTTTATTTTCCTCAAGATTCACGTCATCAGCATTTATACCGGCGCTTAGGGGCATGCCGAGCGGTCATGCTACCGGGCGACCGTCTAAATTTTGTACCGCCACTGTCGGGTGACGTGACTGTCTTTTCGCTCAAAAAGAGTGCGACAAAAGATTTTCCGCGATATCATTGGTCAACGCACACAACCAAACAACTGTCAAATGAACAGGGTTTTGTGCGCATTAACGGCTATGGGTTAGTCATAATATTCAAGGATCAGTAGCGAAATGAAAACATTCTTCACTTCATTATTCATTGTATGCAATTATTTAAAAACAAACATTGGAAAAAATTAATAATAATTGCATTTTTATGAATTTTTTTAAATACAAGTTTTTTGATAAAATACTACTCTCTTATGATAAAAGTTACCATACTCTCACAGATGTGCTCACATTGCTGAGCGATGTGTGCAAGAGAGGGGTACTACGTAGAATAATAAAAAAAAGCTTTTTTCTGTTTCATTAGATATTCATTCGGGTAGTAAGACTTGTAATTACATAATAATGGGCAATTACAAAAGATAGTTAATGTGAATTGAAAATATAGACAACTACAAAAAGTACTTAGAAGGTACAAGGAAGCATAAGTTAGAAATTATATTATATTTTTCAACGTATTCGACTAATTCGCTACATTTTTACATTCACAGTCTACGAAGTTTGAAGGAGTTAAGATGTAACTTATAGTCATTCCAAACTTAGTATTTCAATCGGCACATTGAACTGATAAAGATTATGACAAAAGAAAAGGGAGTGAATTCAATCGATACAAGTGTTTTTAACTCACACTTCAGATATTACAAGTTATTGACTACACCGACTGGATTCTGGACTTATCAAAATGAATTAATTCGAAAATTTTTACATGTCTACCAAACAGTGTGCTTTTGTTCACTGGCATATACGGAAGTATTGGAATTCGTTTTTTTTCTTGAATATAAAATGTAAATCGATTAAACGAAATTTTACTGGTTTGAAATTGAAATTCTGGAATTTCAACTAATACAATTTGTGTCGTTTTTTCATATTTTGAGTTCCACATGATCTTATTAAGCAATATAAAATTAAAATCATCAAATATTTTGTATACCCGATTCCACTTCTCGAGAGCTTAACTCAGAGACTCTGATTTAAAATCAAAAGTATCATTAAATTTTTTTCTCATTAATACTGATGCCTGAGAGCTTACTCCATTTTTCATTCAAAATTATTTCGTATTTTATATATATATACATATCCATTCTGGAAGGTTTTATTAGGTCCTAACTTTTTTATCTCCACCCCGGGACAGTTTCTCAACGCTATATAATAGGTCAAGAGTAAAAAGTTATCATTGATTCGTTACTTGTTTCAAATCTAGTTAGTCAAGTTTAGTTTCATTTAATAAGTTAATTGCGGGTGCAATTTTGACTTAAGGACAGTCAATCTGGGTGAGAAGAAGCATGCATCTCTAAAAATTGAAACCCGCAGATTTGTTCCATCGTCAGAAAATCAGAACCATAGATCTAGGTAAAATCCGTTCGATTCGCTGATTCAAAATTAAAAAGTACCACTACGTGATAAATTAAATAGTAAGTGGTATCTTCGGTTTTTGACTGTCATTTGTTTCAAATTTATTCTTCTTATTCTTTTATTGTTCGGCAACATCTATATTCAATGTATAGTTTTGAATCTAAGACTCGTTTAAGTTGACCGTTTGAATAATTTTTTTCTTAATCTCACTATTTTGATCCTATCGTTTGAAACTTTGAGCCTTTGTGATATATAAAAAATGAATTCTAGATTTTTTATCTGTGGTGAATTTTGTGAATTTTACAGAATTGAGTGATTTTTCTTACATCCTTTTTCTCTCTACATGAGAAAATAACTTTTCGAATTTTCATGATTTATTGATCTACTGAAAAATATACATAAAATGGCAAAGATTTATAAATCTTTATATATATATAAATATAATAATAAAAAATCTATACGTTTTTATCGACAAATTCAGTTGGGGACGTAAGTGACTTCCGGTACTCGTGACTGTCGTCACTCGTATATATTATTATAATATTGTCCAACAGAACCCAAACTACCGTTTGCATTATGGCCTAAATGTTTAATAAATTCATCGTTTTTTAAAGCTAAAGATCTATTTTTTATTGTAATTTTATACATATTTTTAGATTTGAATTCACATTTGAAATTTGAGAAGAAACAAAAAACTTTAATAAATATAATATTATAACGTTTTATAATTTGCATAGATCGTGTATGTGTATGGACTTCGTCATGATTTCATACAATTTTGCGTAGATTCTTCATGGTTATTCATAGGCATGTTTGTCTGGGCTATTTTTTCGTTTTTACAGTATACAAAAAAAGGTATAAATGGATTAAAGTAATAAATCTTAGAAGGATAGCGAGAACTCTTAGTTTCTCTAAATTTAAATTATTTAGGTGGACAGAATTATTAATTTCATAGACCATATGTACAAAAATGCATTAAAATCACACGAACAAATTGCATACAACCATTTAACTTTCTCTAGACTATTGTTGATGGTTATAATGTGTAAGTATGTCAATATTTACGTACACTCGAATTTCGTTTTACGTAACCCCACTTGAAGACACGCTCGCTTGACACAACAATATCCATTTGATTTCTGACGGAATCAGCTCACAGTGTACATTAAAATATAATAGTGTATCTCAAGAAAAAATAAGTATCGAGCTTAAAGTGTGAGAGAAAGACAAACGTGTTACATGACATTTCACCTTAAAACAATGTCCATTCGTTTCAACATAAGTTGAAAAAAAAGTAACGTAGGGTCAATGCACTAGTGAATAGTCGATTTATAAAAGATATGGAATTTCCTTTTTTTATTGCAAAAATAAGAAAACACCGTACTGAAATTCGTCCCCATTTCGTTTTTATCAATATAATAATTAAACTTTCTGTTTTTCATGTTCGTATTGATAAGAATTCGTTGAATTAGGCGCTCTTCATCTTTTTTTTTTTTCAATCAAAAAAAAAATTTTTTTCAATAAAAATATCAATAAAAATGGAAATTAGAAGTTTTGAATAGCACATAGTTTTGGATGAAAAATTTTTAAATTAACAAAAAAGATTAGATTCGACGAATTCTCATCAATACAAAATTGTAATACAAAATATAGTAATTAAACAAAATAAAGACGTTGACAGAATATAAATATTTACCTATTCTACCTACATTAAAAAAAATTATCGCCGCTGTTCCCGACCTTTTTTCCGACTTTTCAGCGGATTTTTTTTACCTAGGGTTGGCCATGGATAAAAAGTCAGAAACAGCGGCGATTGGGGGATTCTTTAATAGGGCTAAGTACGTTGACAAGTGTCTGAAAAATTATTATTATCTACTTATCTACCTATCTAGCTATAATATTGATAAATATATTACATAAGTTATCACCGCTGAGGCTGACATTCGCTCAGACATGTTTGGACTTTAATTTTAGACCTTAAAAGTACATGCATCTGCAGTCTTGAAAGTGTTATTTTAAGACTTTTTCCAATCTTAAAAGTCGTAATTCAAGACCGATTTCCGGTCTTAAAAGTCTTGGACATTCAAGTTTTCATGTTTTAAAAGTTGAGTTAGCTAAGCTTTCTAAGTTAAGTCTTTTAATTTAAAACTTTTTAAAATATATTTTTTCCTATTAGTAGTTTTAATTAGACATTTTCAGACCTTCATTTAGGAGCCTGAAAATCTTTATTCAAGACATTATCTGAGTCTCAAAAGTCCTTATTTAACCCTTTATAGAGCAAAGACTTTAAATTAGTTAAATTTTTTCATAAACTTAAGATTATAATTTATACTGTGACGTTACATTCGCGCTGGTAACGAAACTCCTCGCGCCGTTAATTCAAAAACCGTTTGAGAAAAATCAATTTACGGGTGCTGGTACCGATAACGACCGGAAAAATTAGACCAATTTAGAAATTAGCTCCATCATTGCGCACGACACACGCCAGTTTGGCAAATGTCGAACGCCAATTGTTGGTCTATGATAGGCGCTCACAGTGGAGGTTATATTTCTCCAATGTTTTTTCAGTGTAATTGGAAATTTAATCTCGCTAAAAAAGCTACACGGTCAGTTATACGAAGTATTAATTCGTAAGATTCGTATCAAATATTACTATTTTTCGTACGAAACTGGATGTATAGGTGCAATGTTTGTAAAATTACTATTTGTAGTAGTATAAATTGTAATTACTGAATATTGATACTAACATATGATTTTTTCGTTAATCGATTCATATTTTACTATTTCATGTTTTAGTTTCTGATTTTTTTCATTTTCGTTATTAAGACAAATCTTTTGTAAAAATTACACATATCTATTCGATTATTCACTAATAAATTTAATAACAAAGAAATTTATGAACCAAATAATATTAATCTTCAAACAATTCTTATTATTTTTTAATTATAGAATTGTTAGATGAAATG
>JAAMPD010003293.1:0-10490 GCA_025266255.1 Trissolcus basalis
AAAGACTACGGGCCGAATTTACAAGTATAGAATGTCGCGCAGCGTCCCTCCGTCTTTTTTCATTTCTCTTTCTTTTTTTACAATTTCTTTTTTAGGGAAGCCTTCGGGTCGCTTCCGCGACCCGTGATATATCATACAACGCATTCATTCATGAACCACACTTACCTACGAAGAAACACTAAGGAAAAAGAGAAAGTTGAGGAGTGGGGAGAGTCAAGAAGTGGGGATAGCGCCGGTGCCTAGCGAGCACGCAGCTAAGCGCTCATTTTACATTCATGAACACGCGCAGTGCGGAACAAGAAAGAGAGCGGGCTGTTGCCCAGCAAAAATTACAGGTTTTGTCGCTTTGGGAGGGCTCAACAAGCCGTGGCAAACCTCGGCCCAACCTTGTTGTCATCAAGCGTTTTTTAAGCGAAATATTCTTTGACAACAAGGTTGAGTCGTACACGATTGAGTGGTCCCCGAACCTCACCAACGCTTGGGGGATAACCTCCAAAGAAGATAGACATATTCTCATTTCGTGGAGATTGATGCAAAAATTGGATGAAAGTCATTTATTGAACATGGTGTTTGGCACAATCCTCCACGAATTGATGCATGTCTATCTATATTTGGAGGACCCCCTTTTAGATAAGGTGCAGCATGACGAACATTTGACGAAATTTGAAAAGATTGAGAAGGCATGCTGCACCAAAGCGAAGCAATTAGGGTTTGCCCTATGGGACATCTTGGAGACTCCTGAACCTTGCGAATTAGCAATTCAGGATGTCTCCAAGAGACAAATTTGGGCATGCTCTTATTGCGGTGGGGTTCGAGAAACACTCTCAACGATGGACATTAATACCAATCGTGTGTTTGCCCGGCACAAAGGCTGCGACCATCTTAGCCGTTGGGCCCTTCTGAAAGGACAAAGCCTGTTTCGATGGCTGAGGACCCCAAAAAAAAAACACCTATTTTGGCGAAGGGGAAACAAGTTGGTCGCCTAAAAGACAGCCATCAAAAAAAAAAGAGGCGACCATCATTGAATATCGTTCGGAAAAAAAATAAAAAATATAAAGAGAAAAAATTACATTCAGAATTTTTCATTTACAAAAAAATTGAACCCGAAGTTTTTAAAACTAAGATGTACTCGTCAAACAAGCTCGGTTCTCGAATTTGCTCATTTTTACATCAGATGAAACACTCAGTTTCAAAAATGTATGCGTTATTCAAACCAACTATGACTCATGTATTTTAGAAACCAATGTAATTTCATTATATGTTTATATAAGTTACTTGAGACTACAACAAATAACTAAAAAATTCCCTTCAAAATTTGTTCCTCAAAATAAAAAAGTGTCACACTTATTATTAGTGACAGGTTCTTCTTATCTGCCAGAATTATCAAGATCTCTAAAAAAATCATCAATTTATTTCGATTACCAAATTTTTTTAAGATTAATTATATGGTTTTGCAACGAAGAATTATTAAGATTTTCATTGCGGATCCTCAATAGTTATACTATTGTCATCATACTCACTTCAAACGTCTCGCATAAGTTACTTTTTGGTTCCTCACAAATGACGACACTTTCTCTTATTACCTCCTTTTTGATTGCATAAATTTAACAGCAAAGTTTCATAAAGGAATTTTGAAATTTTCGCAGACTTTCTTCTAAACTAACCCGAAACCAACGCCATCAGTTCTCCAAACTGACCTAAGACCAACGCCATAGCTCCTCCAAAGATGCTTTTTATTACTTCATTATTTCCTCAAAACACACTTTCAACTTCTCTAGTTTTCCCGGTAAAATACCGCCATTCTTCCGATATTTTCACTTTTCTAGACAACTCCGCGGAAGAAAGAAAGCGGAAATTATGTTACTTCTGCGTTACCCTACAGTCGCTTCTGCGGTACTAACGGGCTCCGAAAAAGTCAACGCCGCAGTTCCTTCGGGAACATCGGTGTTGTCTGGGGGAGCACGTTATAAAGTCGATTGCGCATAATCGTCAAAAACATCAACAAAAAAATTGATACATTTAGAAACCCATAATGTAAAAGCACCGAAAATTCAGAACTCATAATGTCAATTTTTAATAAAAAACAATAAATATAAAATGAATTCAGCATAACGTTTAAATCACATATGAATGTACTTTATGAAAAAATGAAAAAGGCAGAAATTTGTAAAACATAAATTTCAAAATATATAATGACTAATGTGCGTAAACATAATTTTTCATAATTCCAATTTGCATAAAAATCAAATAACCTAAAATTCTAACAACATGAGAAGTGCGTCAGATAAACATTTACTCACATTAATATTAAATTAAATAATTATTATTGTTCTTAAAATTAATTTCGCATAAAATCTGTGCACGTAAATCTTACGACACATTTAAGTTTCGGAAAACCTAAAAGCGGCATTAGACATAATATTAAGAAACAAAGTTTCTTTAATTGTTGCACTCGCTCCATCTTGCTTAAGGTTAACTAGCAAAATATTTCTATCTATTTTGCTTCATCAAACCATATTCTAACTTGCGCAAATAAATTTTTCATTTACTTGATTTTCAAAGTAGTTTTTTATGCATGTTTATCTATAATATTATTTTCGCTTATTGTTTGAAATTCATAAAATATAAATTTTTACTAAATGAAATTTATGGAGCACGTAACTTACACATTGGCCTGCAGCAACAAAGTAAGAGGAGATTCCTTTATTTCTATGTAAGTTCGATAACGAACAATGTTTTTTTTTTCAACAAAGAATGATAGTTATTAATTGTGCACAAAATTTTGTCGCATCCATATAGGAAACGGCTAAATACGACACGAATTATTTTTCAAAGGGCTATTTGAAAAGGCTACCTGATTTCGTTGTACTAAAATTCTTCTAAACATTATTAAAAAATTTTTTTGGAAATAATAAAATTAAAATATCTGACATATTTCTCTTGACTATGAAATAACATATACATTAGAAGTAAAACATTAAAATTGGTATAAAAACATAAAATTGGGAAGACTGGAAAATGGATCTTTCTTTTATTGTTATTGTCAAAAAATTGTATTCAATCATTTTTACATTTTCAAATAGTATATTTAATGATGTACACATAAAAAGATCACATTTTTTGGCAAATGATGATTTTATCCATGTGATATGAGAGTCCTCATAAAGAATATATAATATAAATAAACAAGAACATATTAAAATTTCACACTATTGTATAATTTTTTTTCGAAAAATGTTGATAAAAAACACGTGTAAAAAAACAATACCAGTACCTATTAGTACATCGAATATCGTCGTGGGTGAGACTCAGTCGTGTCTAAATATTGACGTGTAGTGTTTTTAAATGTCTGACATACTCATCATGTGTAATTAAAACGCTTACAAAAAATAATATGAATGAATGGCAAGAATTTTGGAATAAAAACATCTAAAAGTTGGTTTTAACCCTCTAAGCACCAAACCTCGAAATTTTTCGAATCACATCGCGTGGGTCTGACAGACCCGAATTGTCTGAAAATGTTTATAACATCAACACGTTATTTGGAAAACAGACATCTATTGAAGATATTGAAAACTCGAAGCCTTTGGAAAAGAATCATCATAATTATAAAGCAATTAATTTTTGTTATATTAAAATTATTAACAATAATATGAAAGAAAGTTCGAAAGGAAATTATCATCTGCATATATATGTTTTTAATCATAACTTTAATCATTATCATTGAATAAAAAATTGAACAACTGTTTTGTGAAGGAAACAAAACTCATTTTTCAATAACACTAAAATTGGAGGGAATAATCATAAAAAAAAATCACATTTCACGATCGCTCTTTTTCAGTTTTTTAAGAATTTTTGCAAGTTCCAACAAGATCCGTATGAAAACAAAAATTCATTTTTTATGAAAATCTTATAATAAAGATCCTAAACTTTTTTTCAAGATAGCATGAAACCCCTTTATATCATTGGATTTTAACAAGAACTGCAGTTTTAAAAACAACCGGAGTCTGTCAGACCGGGGGTGCTTAGAGGGTTAAATATAATATACAAAAAAAAATATATTACATTTTCATTGTACAATTAGATGTGTGTATAAGAGGTAAAAAATAAATGAAATAATAAATTCAGCTTTTCATTGTATAAACATTTATGTTTATGAATGTATCGTAACATTCGATTTAAAAAATACTATAAAGCTAAATGGAAAAAATTCTTTGCCATTCAAAAATAAATGTTGATAAAAAGTTTAATGCAAAATGTTCTAGAAAAATAGTTTACAAAACTGTAGATCAATAAGTAGAAAAGTGTAGAAAAAATTTCTGTGGGTGAAAGGTAAAGCCTGATGAGTATATACGTAGAAATATACGTATAGGAATATACTTATCTAGTTTTTACCTTTTATCTACAGATTCATCCCTGTTAAATATTGTCTTCCAACTCGACATAATAATTGTTTATTATCATTTATCATTTATAAATAAAATATGTATTATAATGTATATATCAATTACTTGACAATAAATTTCAAAAAAATATTCAACACCCGTTTCATTATGAATAAAAAATAATACGATTTTCATTATCACGGTTTCTTATAATATTAAATGATTTAACAAATATTGCAACAGGCACGTTTCGCAAATAAATGCATGACACAATTTTCAGAGTAGTGAGAGCTCGTTTAACGAGTAAATTTATAAAAAAAAAACGCTCGCTCCATGTAATAAAAAAGAATACATTTTTCATATCCTGCAGAGTCGGCATTTTTTCAAAATCGATCACAATCATGATTTATTTTGAAAAATTATAATTTTGATAATATCAGTTTTGTGATCGATTAATTTTAAATTTAAGTTTATGCTGCTATGGGTGGTGGAACCCAGCCTCCAAATGCTCGTTCCAATTCTTCTGCTACTGCGAGTGTTAAACGATCCTGGTAAAGACCCCCAATAACCTGTAACATTCAATTTATAGATAAGTAGATCCAATAATTTTTTAAGAAGTCAAATCAACTGAGAAATATCAAATTTAAAAAAGAAGATTATCAACCTGAATTCCAATAGGAAGCCCTTGTTTATTTAACCCTAAAGGACAAGCCGTGGCTGGCAGCCCTAAAACATTAATAATAGCAGTGTACGTAAAATTGAAAGGTTTGATGAGTGGCTCATGATGTAGTGGAGCTGCTGTCGGATGAGTAGGGTATAAAAATACGCCATCCTCTCCAAGTATATCCTGTAATGAAAACCAATATAGTTGAAACTCTGAGTTTTAAAACCCTATAGATAATTTATAGACTTCATATTTTTTTGATTTTACAATTTAGTTGCAATTGCAGAACATTGTTAATAATTTATATTTGAATAGATAATTTTGTAATATTTGCATATATAATAGAATATTTGTTAACAAGAGGGGGGAGGGGAGTCGGCGAAAAAATTTGTCCGAGAGGGAATTGTCTGCCCGATGCAAAGCCAAGGGCTTAACAATTTGCTCAAGGACAAAATTCCGCGTCTACCTCCCATGTTTGACATTATATTAAAAAAATTAGTCCACCTTGAATTCTTGATACAAGTCCCTGCTTTCTTGCATCAGTTTTATATGCTCGGCACTGCCATGCTGGATGCTTAATTTTTCAAAAGCTACAGTGAGTAGTGCAATAAACGTATGATTACTGAGGCGTAGGAACCATTTAGCAAACTCCCAAATAATATTCACTTGTCCATTTCTGTTAGTTAATTCGTATGAGAAATCCTTGCCGTTGTTCGAAGACATACATGCCAACCATAGAGCCATACTCTTTTTCATTTTCGACACGTGCAGTTTGGTTGCCTTTATTTTATGCGCTTTCTCGAAATAATTCAACACACGTCGAAGTGCTTCCTTTATTTCAGGTTCTACCTGTGATACAAAGAATTGTCCCCCGTCATCTTCCATATAATATATCTGTAAATAGAAAACATTTATCATAGCTTTTTTTCGACCAACATTTTGTCCTTATACTGCAACAATATGTCACGAATAAAATATGTTAAACGAATATAACTTTTGTTTTTATTATTTCATATGATGTATATATAAATTTATACTTCGATACGTTCTGTCTATTTAATTTAACAAGCACTTTAAAATTATTTATTGAATGTATTATGCAAAAAACTTTTTTTAAATAAGTATAGTACTGTATGGACTATCAATGAATCTCAACTTATTTATATAAATGTATACACAATTTTTTTCTTTGAAAATTAATGTTTAGAGTGTTCCGGATCATTGTCAGTATTTCTTGAATTAGATGAACGTTTACTTACTTTAAGTTTAGAAATATCTACTTTTGATTGAAGATCAAGTTTATCGGCTTTTTTGTCTGCTATGACTTGTAAAATGGCTGATAAATCTTGTGCATACCTGCACATCGGACCAATTGCAAGTAATCTATTTTGCTCTTCTGTATGAGCACTGGGATATTGACCATCATTTGAAACAATGCCTAAAAACAAATTTACAGTAAATTTCAGAAAGAAAAAAATGTAAGATAAAAAATCTATCAATAGATAAATTCATTAAAAAATTATAAAAACCTTTAGACGGTTTATGACCAAAAATGCCATTAAAATATGAAGGTATACGAATAGATCCTCCAATATCTGAACCAATTCCACAAGGAGAGCCTGCTGATGCTTGAATACAACCCTCACCTCCAGATGAGCCACCAACAATGTGCCTGTAAAACAATCAAATCTAATGAAATATGAGTTTATCTTTTTTCTCTTGGTAAAATCACTAATATTAAATAATTAGACTATTTTTTATCCATGATGTGCATTAGTATAGTGAAAAAATATTTTTCTCAAATGATCAATTATTTATTCGCTTCTTGCGTAAACAGTTATTTTTTAATTCTTGATTTTTATTTTTGAATTATAAATAAACTAATTTTTTTTTCTTACAACATGACTTGACTTGAATGTTTTTACAACTTCAATTGAATAATTCTGCACATCAGAATATCAGTCAATCTTAAAACTAGACGTCCTAAGTTACTTCATCATATTTCTCGTTTTATATGTATATAATATATCTTTCTCGTATATATTTATTGCGAAAACATGACCACTAGAGGTCATCAAAGTACGCTCGGGTCTGCTGGACCCAACAATGTAGATTAAGGATTTTTTTAACGGTGTAGTTGAGGGCTAAGAATTTACTTTATAGACTTTATGTACTTTAAGAATAAATTTTAGTTTCAGTTAAAATCCATTTATGTATCTTTTTTAATCCTAGGGTTAATTGCGAAAACTAAAAGATTCATGAATACTCGCAAGCAACCTGGAAAGGGACAAATCAATGCGGATTAAAGATCCAGAAACTATAGGTAACTGTAGAGGCATAAGATTTCTTTCATTCATTATTTTTTGAATTTTTTAAATTCAAATTTTTAAATTTCGTGAAATAAAATTTCCGCGGGGATTGAACCCCTGATTTTCTGAATGCGAATATGGCAGCTGTAGCCATTTAGCCAACACGCTCGGTTGAATAGAACGTAATTATTAATTAAAAAAATAATTTCAGATTTAAATTTTAAGAAAAAAAAAATGTATAATTTTTATTTGTTTTAAAGCTTTCAGAATGGAGTATTTGAATTAATCATTTTTCTTTTTTAAATGAATAAGTTATAACAATTTGATTTATTCATTAAACTGAAATTTGGAATAACTGCCACTGAGAACCATGAAGTCGTTTTACCTGGTGTTGTAAGGATTTCGTGTAGTTCCATAGAGGCAGTTAGTCGTTTCCCACCACATGGCTAGTTCGGATACGTTGGTTGTTGCAAGTGGAATCGCACCAGCTGATCTCATGAGCCGAATCACATCCGAATCTCTTTCTGAGCGTATATTTTTACGTAAAACTAGACCGGCGGTGTGCTTCATATTATCTATGCTGATGCAGTCCTAAATTAAATTATTCCATTATATGATCAATCGATATTATATATCACAAGAACTTACATCTATACAGCAATATATTTGATACTTTGTTTCATCGTGATCTTTTGTTATTATTACCGTTTTTAATATCATAAAAACAGTTTCGAATTAATAATTTAAGTCTAAAAGTTTTCTCAGATTTGAATTTAGTTTTTTTTAATTTCATTTGTTGAAAAATTCGTAATATTTGTTTGAAATTTACCTTCGTCGTGAAAGGTACACCAAAGAAGGGCTTTGATTTAGCAAGGATTTCTGCGGACGGTGCGTTAGGTGATTTGAGCATTTCATCACATTGTCTCGCCTCCTTTAGCGCCTCTTCGAAGCGGCATTCAACAACGCAATTTAGAACTGGTTGAATTGCTTTGATCCTTTCAATGTAAGACTTGACAACTTCTTCCGATGATATCTATGAAAATAGGAGATTTAAGCATGAATGATGGTTAAATACAATTTTTTCTTGAAATTTGAATACTTATGTTCGTCTCACTTGTTTGGTTCGAATTTTTACAGCCAAAGCAGTGGCACTGTGTAGAAGGGTAAGATCCTCAATAGGCGGTTGTGCCTCAGCCGGTCCTGATAAGGCTGCTACCAGAAGAAACAAAGCTCTCCCAAACAGTTCGATGATTTTGTGCACCACCCTTGCGATATGCCCAGTGATCACCATCTTGTTGGACCGCTTCTTACTGGACATTGCACTAGAAGACCAAAAGAAATTACTTTATATTAATTGTTCCAGAGCTCATTGCTCCATTTACATGGGAGTTTGTTCATAAATACAGTTCGTATTAATGTAATTACATTGTATGTTAATAAATAATAAATAAAAAATATTAATTGTTCCAGAGTATTTTAAACCAAACTGTTCATAATAATGGGCGTAATAGTCGTTTTTTTAAATTTTCTAATGTCTGTTTTTCCTATATATCAATGATTTTTTTTGTTTTTCGTGATAATTTAGTGTCCACCCAACATGATCAATTATTAAACTCAAAAATTGATAAAAAAAGTATTTGAAATGTAACGAGAGTTGGCTGAACTCTTTTTTCCTTATTAAATAATGTATGTAACATTAAAACCGCACTATCCATACAGCTTGTATCGATTAGAATAATGAATAAGAGACTTCTCTGTAATGTTAACGACAGCACTTTTAGATCATGTTCTTATAAATATAAACATGTCTTTCATGTATATATTGAGCGAGGTGTTGATCAGTTAACTTCTTCTATATTCTTCGTGATTTATTATTATTATTTTTATTATTATTTTAACATTCATTAACGATATTGTTATTCATTGATTAAAAATAAAAACTCTATTGTGTGCTTGATTTTCAGTTACAAAGCAAATTAAAAATACATTTACAACGAACCTATCACAAATTCACCAAACCAAACCAAATTATATACGTTAATCTTAGTGATATTTTTATATCTAAAAAATTGAATTCCTCCTGTCAAAGTCAGTGAAAATCAAATTCATCTTTTATTTAGTTAGCAAATCGAAAAACACCATAAGAATGTTATGTAAAATGTTAAAGTGAAATATAAAAAACTAATAACAGAATTTAATGGACAAATCTCATATTGTCAACTAATCAAAAACGACAATCTTATTTTTATTCTTTTAGTTGACGCTGAATAAATAAAATCTATTCGAGTTTTCAAAGAGATAGAAACATATATTTTAAAAACAAAATATACATTTTTCATTTAAAGCCAAAACACAAATACAAAATGAATACCCTATTAATTAATTAAACACGAAATCAGTAACATTTAATCTCATTTTAGACTGGTTAGCTTCCTTTTCTGTAGAGATTGCAAATTAGATCAAAAAATTCTATTGCAATTAAACTGGACTCAGTAATTAGATTCCAATTTTCCAATAAAAGATTTCATATTTAAGATAACATTTACAATTTCAAAATTTCTTCATAAGAAGCCTCGATATATTCAACAACGAAAAAACGAAATTATATGAGCATTAAAATCAAACATCTTGACACATGCGTGCAAACATCACTAATTGTTTGAACTTTTCTGTTCAACTTTTTGAACTATAAGGTGTAATTCTGATGTGAATATTTGCGAACTCAAATGGAATAAGCAATTAGCATATGACGAATTTTGACACTTAAAATTGTGACGAAATTTTTTGTTTAAGAATTGGTTATCAGTTTCTGGAAAAAAAGGAAGTCTGCGTTGTTCTCATGTAAATCGAAGGATGCAATATTTGCATGTCCCAAGCTTACGTTATGCAATCAAATTAATGGTGTTTTCACAATGATAGCGTTCGACATGAGCGCGAATGTCTTATTTTCATTTGATTTGCATTAAAAAATGTATTCTAAAAAAGCATATTTTTCTTAGTTAAATTAGTAATCATTTATGATTACCGATTAATTAATAATTCTATGGCTAAAAGAAACACTAGCGAAGTATACATATATAGGGTCTACGTATACACTTAACTGGTTTTCCTTTTAGCCACAGAATTATTAAA
>JAAMPD010003294.1:0-10500 GCA_025266255.1 Trissolcus basalis
AGAAAATGATAGAATAGGCCCGAAAAGAAATTAAACTTTTCATTCAAGTTTATTTTTTATTTTTTATTTTTTGCATATCTTTGTAGGTGTTTGAGAATGATTGATAAGAAAGATATAAAAAAAAATCTAGATCGGGTGGCGAATGAATTTCAATGGCACTCGAACGAGCAACAAAACTCAGCGTAGCTCGACGGATGCAAAAGTTTGAAATGTACAACAATAAGAAGACAGCTTCTGTTCGTGTCAGTGGCACGAAACACTAGACCCGGATCGCTCGCTCGCTTATACACTAATTTCGAAACTTGGCGGAGTGTTCCTGCACAAAGCGCGAGTACTATGCATTAACTTTAATCTCAAAGATATTGAATAAAGTGCTCTCTTTCGGTGCGCTTCGCAAAAACAAGTTATTTCGTTTGCGAGCAGATGGAGCGTTGTTGCGTGCTAACACGCTGCCTCCCTGTAACGCTGCCTGCTGCTTCAGCGAGCACTAATTCAGTTACCTGTTGTAATTGCCAATTTTATCGCATATTTTTCGATCCAAACTGTTTGATCACGTCAAGATTTCATCGTTATTTTCCAGATTGTTTATTGTTCTTTGAAAAAAAAGCGAGGCATAGAGGTTGCAATTTTTACCTCCCGATCGATTATTTGTTTATCGACGAGATAACAGCTAATTCTATTAAACGCGATGAAACCCAAATGGACTGGCAAGTGCAATTTACAAACTCATTTTATTACACGGTTTAAATGACGTAATAATTTATGACGTTAATAAAAGTTTTCATTTTTATACAGAACATTTCTGTATTTACATAACTAAGTTCCTCCGGTGCTAGAACATTCTTTCTTTCTTTCTTTCTCTTTATTATATTTTTTCTCTGCCCTCTTTTTATTTTGTATTTTTGTATGAAAAATGTGAATTTGTAAATTGTACAAAATTTGATGAATTCAAATAAACAAACCCGCGAGATATCATTATGATCATTATGAATGCAGTGTTTTCAAATTTCAAATTAAATTTATTCACAAAGGAGACCCCAACGGGGTGAATGGAATTATGCATTTTGCAACTGCAGCAATACCTTTTTCAGGCGCATAAAATCAATTTGAATTTTAAAAACGTGCAACAAACAATTTTTTTTTCCTCCCAATTTAAATGCACAGGCAAAATTTTGCCAGTCCCCCTCCACGCCGTCGCCCCTCGCACAAAATTTGAACTTTTGACATGCTCGCTGAAAGCGATTAATAATACATTTATTCGCAGTGGCAAACGCCCTTTGACATAAGTCACGTAATCCAAACACGACACGGCAAGACACACAGGACTATTTAAAAAGATTAAAAAAAAATTTTTTTTCTTCCCTTTCGCCTCNCTTTTTTGTTCTACACAAATAGCACTTTGCCCGGGCAACTTAGACGGTCGATTGAAGTTTCAAGCTTTCGAGTTTCCGGAAACGCTGAATCACGTCGACGTGAAAATTTTTCGTATATTAATGCATGAGTTAAAAGGTTACGTAAGCACTCCATTAATATAATTGCAACTGGTATATTCTTTTACTTGTAAATCAAAGATTGTCAATTCGACATGAAGAAAACTTTTTTTTTTTCAATAGGTGAAGTAGTTGAAACACATTTGTAATAAAAAATTAAACTTGAAAAAAAACGGGGGACGTATTTCGGAGTTATGTAAAAAGGATGACTTATTTTGGTAAATACATGAGAGAGCCAAGTTTGAAATGTTCATTTACCGTCTGGCTGCTTGCATCTGTATGTATATATTTAGAAATTTCACCCGGCATGGATATCAGTGCAAACATATTTAAGGCTGTCGCTTCGGTTAATAAATGGTAAAACGTGAGATTAATTGTAAATAACGCGGTTCCTTCGAGTGCCATTATGAATAGAATAAACAACTGAGATCGTTGGTTTATTCAACAGTTTGACCAAGTCGTAAATACACAGCTTCAAATATAGTAGAGACTCAAAGATGGAAATATATAGAAAACAGCGCGCGGAACGATATTCTTCAACGGAGTTAATCATTTTTTTTTTTTTTTTTTTTTTTTTTTGCAGTCAAAAATTCTTGGGAGTAATTGGGATTGTTTGTAATTATAAGAAGAAAACAAAAAAAAAGTGAGGCAATTAAAACTACTTGATATAACTTTGTGAAACGAAATGAAAGAGTAAGGTCCTGCGAAAAGAAAAAAAACAACGTATAATTTTCTCAACTCGGTATTGAATTATGAAGACATTGAGCTCGTTAGTTGAATGGAATGATTGGAGCCCGGCTCGAGCACTCGATAAACATTGAAGCGGAATTAATTAAATGCAATCCCTGCCAATAAAATGTATTTAATTTATAAAATTATTGTCAAAGGGTCGATAATTTAATGCAACTGAATTGTCGCGCAATCGTGGTGCCTCTGCTCGGGTGCACTCGGTACTTGATTTGCGTTCGGATAAACATCCTCCAGTGTGGAGCCCTGTACGCTTGCTGCGAGAAATCGCGACTTGATTGATATTTGTCCGATAGTTTTGCTCGCGACTTGATTGCCGACAAGAATCCGCGCCAAAGCGCACCAAGAAATTGGGTTATTCGGCTCGATAAATGTAATCGAACGCCGACGAGAGAAGCGATTGCACCCAACTCGCGCAAACATCGCCAAAAGCGCGCAATATTTCGCAATAATTAACCGCGCATTTAAGAGCCCGCTCTAGCGATAAGGACCGACAAAAAAATGCGACGCAAACAACAGGAGCAAAAGCATTTTCAAATTCACTTTTGTTTCGCCAAAATTAATTCCAAGAATTCCGTCTCGAGGCCGGGAAAATCATGTTTCCCTTTACAGATTCTTGCTTAATTAAAATTCACTTAATGCACTTTTCATATTTGATGAAAGTTGAGCGAGTGAGAAGGGGCAGGGGGAAAAAAAGGTAGGAAGGTTGAGAAAAAAGAGGGGCAGTTTGAGGAAATTGTTTGATATTCAAATTGAATCTCACATTTTTCTTTGATCAATTACAACGCGTTGCGTCCAATTCAGCGGGTGAAATTTCGTCAGCGGTACATGCATGCACGGTGAAACAATTGCTCGGCGGGTAAATTTGGCGGACGGAAAATGTTGGCGTGCGCGGGGTGCCCAAGGAAAATCGCGGGCACACATTCGACTGTGTAATTTCGTCTGGTAAAGGTGTACGGGATGTCAGGTCGTGACACAAAAGCAAACCCAAGGGCCAAGCATAATATGTGAATAACTCTGACGTACAACGCTGTATATAAAGTGTGTACAATTTTAATAACACGTCCAATTTTATCCATGTCGCGCTTTAAATGCGGACGCGCGCGTGCACCAAGATATTTGCTTTGTGATAGTTGTCATACGCGAATAATAACTCATTTATTAATGTTCCAAACTGTGCGATGCGGAATTTCAATTTGCGTTGTGTGTTGCAAGCTCAAAATTCATTATTTCTGCCAACAGACAAGATTAGGGACCCATCATGCGCGCTTTTAGCCCCGGATTTCCGTCGGTGCCGAAACAATGGATCTTAAACCGCTCGCTTAAACATTCAAAAACACCGAGCGAACAAATAAAAAAAGCCTCGCTCCCACGACTAAACAATAATTTTGCGATCATGCCGCGCGCTAATTCAACGCCCGGTTCGATCGACGCGCGCCCCTTCCGACGTGCGAATTGAAATTAATGGCTTGAATTTAATTTGAATTGCAATTCCTCCCCCTCTCTTTAAACAATGTCGCACTCTTTTTTTCGGTCGTCCTGTTTTCGAACAATCGCCCAAGACACGCTTCATTAATTAACGCCCCGACAGGTTACACGATAACCGCGCATTTACGCGATCAAACATTTTTACGTCCAACCCAAAATATCAGTCTGATAAATCCGTGACATCGCCGCCTCTTTAGTACTGATTAATTGATGATTGCAGTTTGATCTAACTCTCTCTCCGAGATAGCTAATTGACGTGTAACTTGATATCGCCGTTATGCAATCTGAAACCTCATCTTTTTCAAATCCAATTTAATCAAAATCTTGATTGCACCGTCATTCATTGATGTTTAAACAACATTTTCAATTTTATTCCAGATTTAGAGAAAGCCTTATTTTTACAAACATATTTTAATTCAACTCATGTTTCCGAAATTTTACCAATAACAACATTTTTTGAACGCCAAAATAAATATATAGTCAACTCGAAAATAAAGGTCAACAGAGATAAAATTAGAGGCAAGACAATCAGCAAAATCGTTTAAAAGTTATTTATAATCATTTAAAACATTATTTAAACAAAGTCGAAAATTAAATTGTTACATTCAAATTAAGGTTCAAATTGTTGGTGGTTGGGAATCAAATAATCAAATGAGAGCAATACTTTAAATCAAATTCCAATAATTAATTTATTTCGCAAAATAAATTATTATTTAAAGAAGAAATTTTTCGGTAGATTAAATGAACTCGTTGATGAACTTTGTTGAAAATTGTAAAAAAATAAAAGTTCAATCAAAGTACAACTTTATTTTACATTTTTATTTTTAATAAGTAATTATTTGATGTGCATTTTAATTTATCCCTTAAATGTTTTATAAGGAAAGTTATACTGATAAGAGAATAGATTCTTTTTTTTTTTATTTATCTCTTGATACACTTCGGTAGAAGAAAAAAGTCAAAATTATTACAAACTTTTTAATTTCAGTAAACCATAGAAAAGAGATGAAATTGAAAAAAGGGAAAAAAGTAAAACTACAAAAGGGAAGAAAACATTTTCACATAAAACTTGAAAAGTTTCTCAGATATTTGAATTTGAATACTGAAATAAATAATTATGATTGAAAAAAGTACACTCCCAAAAAGTGTTCAGATAAAGATATCCTTATTTTCTCTAAAATGAACCATTTTAGAGCAATAAAGTAAGAAAAAAAAATGAAAATCTTATTGTTAAGCAACTGACCAGGTCGTTGAAAAACGTTATATTATTAATGTTTAATCTGAAAATGTTGTAGCAGTGGAGAAGAGTTTTCATCGATTCTTGCATGGCCGAAGCCGTAAAAGTAGAAATTAATTAAATAAGCCAATGCGGACGTTTAGGATCATTTTACGCGCCTTGTAATCATACACGTATTTTCTCTTCGAATGGAAACGAGCGGATTCTTCCAAAGCACAGAACAAACGAACAAAGTTGAGCGCATTTTCTTACTCCGAGTTAATTAAATGTTGGTGGGATAATTATGTTCGGCCGCTGTTTATACGTTATACGTTGAAACAAATTTCGAATGGACGAAACAATAAGGGCGCTGGAGAGAATTTCACGTTCATATAATATAATTTCATAGCATATTTATTAGCCCTGATATCATAATGCATATACCTGATGGTTGTGTCATTGTTTATACGTTCATTTCATCATCTTAATTTGCACATTATAATTTGATGCCCCGGCATTACTCGTGAATTTCAATTGTTCGTCTTTATGCGATTGCACTCCGTTCCTCATCTGCATTTCATTATATTTCGATACGATCACGAAAGTTGAATATTAAAACGATACATCCCTCCCTGCGATGCTCTCATTTCGCGTTCATCTTGGAGCAATCTCTTAGAAAGCATTACCATCCGATGTCCCCCGTCAGTTTGTTCAAATCATTCGATTATCCATCTGTCATTCGTCAGACGTTATTTTGCCGCGCACTTATACCCAGGATACAATTTCGTTTTTGATTGGTCTTTTCAATGAACATTCTTCAATACGGTATCCACGAACGTGAACTCGCGTAACTAAGCCACATTGTGTACATTTGAAATGATACAGTGTCGCGACAGCATTTATAATTCGTTCGCTCGAATGGTAATATCATTCAAATTCATGGTAACATTGCAAATTTGCACTGAGGCATATATACAACGCTAATACAGCCCGTTCATGTTAGGAACAGACCATACATGTTCAGCCCTAATGAAGAAAATTGGCACTTGTGAGGAACTCCTGCTCATCATCAATTCCAACTGGCAAACCAAATTTTCCCGGTCTCTCTCTCTCTCCTCTCTCTCTCTGCGTAAGTGTCAATACGTGTTCAAAAAACTGTCCGTCTTTGTCCGTTGTTATTTATTGCAAATTTATTTACTTTGTAACGTACAGACACACAGAGAAAAAGTGCACACAGAAAAAAAAAATAAAAGCACAAAGAATTAAAAAAATAACATATATTCAGAGAAACAAAACACTACTTACAACAATACTAAAAGAGTACTTGCAACATATTCGACGCGACACACTTGTATGAGTTTTCAGCTGCACAGAGAAATAGGTGCTCTGATACTCAGGTGTCTTTGTAAATAAATAAATTTTATTTATTAAAACAAAAGCACATAATCTGAGTACCAACAGAGTACTTGCAACATATTTGACGCAACAACTGTCAACCGCTGTAGGAGGACCCTGAGAGGCAAAAGGACTCCTGAAAAAGCAAAACTTTTGCATTTTGACTCTGCCACTGGCTTCGTCGTCGCATCTGTCCTCGTCGTCAACGTCCTTCTCGTCGTCTTCGTGGACATTTTCGTCGTCTTCGTCGCCAAAAAGACATCTTGACAGACCAGCTGACAGCTGATTGTCTGTCTCTGTCACACTTATTGGGTGTTCCAAAAGGCATTCGAAAGGGAAATCTTCAACGGAAATGAGCTCAACAGCAAGATACTCGAACAAGTGTTGTGAATGTAAGTGCGTCGTAAAAGACGATACAAAATGTTTGAAATGTAACCGCCCTTATCATCCCCAATGCTTACCGGAAAGGCTAGTAAGGGATGATCAGAGCGGCGAAATAATAGGATGTACCATATGTGTGAGAGAGATGAAAAGTAAAAAGTCAGTAAAAAGAAAAAAGATAGATGATGAAAATGATGAAATGGAAGTTGATATAGTAAAAAAAAACGAACATTATTTTGAGGAACAATTCGCGAACCTTAAAATATTTTTTGAGAATCTTTTAGAAGAAAAAGTTGAAACATTGAGACATGAAATAATTATATTAAAAAAAGAAATTATTGAATTAAAAAAAGAAAATGTGACAAGTTCAGAAAAAATACTTTATTCTGATGTTATTAAAAAAAATAGTGAAAAACAAAAAAATAATACCCTTATTGTAAAACCAAAGAATAACACAAATGACATTAATATCATTAAAGAAATTAAAGAAAAAGTAGATATTACAAATTTGGAAATTGGAATTAAAGAAATGACAAAAAATAAAAATGGAGCAGTAATTATAAAATGTGATAATAAAAAAAATCAAAGTTGTTTAAAAAAAGAAATAGAAAAAAAAATTGACGAAGTTAAAATAACTGAACCGATGATCGCGAAATATAACTTGAAAATTGTAGGTATAGATAATGACATGGAAGAAAAAACTGACGACGAAATCCTTACAATTATAAAAAAACAAAATGACATTTTAGATGAAAAATGAAAATGAAAATAAAAAAAGAATTAATTTAAACAAATTCGGGTGGACCATGATTGTGGACGTAGACTGCGTGACCCATCAACAACTTTTGGAGCAAACCTTTGTTTATTTGGGCTGGCAAAGATGTAAAGTCTTTGACAGCGCAAATGTTCGAAGGTGCTTCAACTGTTGGGGATACGGTCATACGCAGTCTACGTGCAAAAAAGAGAAAGTGTGCAAAAATTGTGCGGAGAAACACGACCACAAACAATGCCCTAATGAAATTAAAAAATGTATAAATTGTGTGAATCAAAAAAATAAATTCAATTTAAAAGATTTAAATGTTAACCATGAGGCAATTGACAGAAACTGTCCTCATTACTTGCGCATTTTAAAAAAAATTGACAACGCGGAATAGCAACCATTGCGGCTTGACACAAAATTATTTATTGAAGATAATTGTAAATATTTTAAATGTGTAAATGTAGCAAGTTTATATTTTAAATTTGACGAAATTCAGAACTATTTATTAAATAATAGAAACATCGATATCTTGGCATTGACTGAGTCGAGAATAGCTCAGAACATCGCCGATAACGAAATAAAAATTGCAGATTTTGACTTGATTAGATGCGACGCGACGAGCAGTTTCACCGGTGGTGTAACTGTCTACGTCCGTCGCTCTATTAAATATCGGGTGCTGTTCTCGGCTCGGTCAGAGGGAAATTTTTGGTGTGTTGGGATACACGTATCGACGAGTTTCTATAGGGGTAATGTACTGTTCCTGTATCATTCCCCAAGTAGCTCGGACGCGGTATTCTTAGACTTTTTACAAGAAAAAATTGACAATCTATACAAGAGAGAAAATCTGGTAGTAATGGGCGATTTCAACATTGATATGTTGAAACGCTCTTACTACGCAGATAAGTTAGAAAATATATTTATGACGCGGGGAATGATGCAGACGGTCAAAGAACCAACTAGAATAACACCAACTAGCGGAACCCTTATAGATCTCGTCTTTACGAGTCTCAATCTAGAGACGACAGTGGAAGACACACCTAGAGTTTCCGATCATGCCTGGATATCGATAAATTTTAAAAATAATGACACTCATAAAATAAAAATAATCGAAAAAAGAGATTTTAAAAATTTTAATGATAATTTATTTGTAAATAGTTTGAAATTTAATTTTGTAAATAATTATTTTAACAACGACGATGATGAAGAAAAACGTATTTATAATTTTAATCAACATGACAACTTAAATTTTAAGGTAAATAAATTAATTTATTCTTTGTATAATACGTTAAACGATTTAGCGCCTATTAAGAAATTTGCTATGAAAGAAAAAGAAAAAAAATGGTTCACACAAGAAGTGAAAAAACAAATTAAAATTCGCGATCAAGTATATAAAATGTTTAAAATAACAAATGATCTTAATTACTGGAACCAATATAAAAATGAAAGAAACAAAGTAGTAAAATTGATAAATAAAACAAAAAAACAATATTTTGAAAATAAAATTGAAGAAACAAAAAATGACCCTAAGAAAATGTTTGAGACAATAAAAAAATTACTTAAAAATACCAAATCGACAGAACTGAACTACAAAAATATTAAATTTGATAACGACGAAACGGAAACGCGGAATGATAAAGAATTAGCAAATAAATTTAATAATTATTTTATTGACAGTATTGAAAATATAATTTTAAACAATGACGAAACTAACGTGGACAGGCCTTATTTATTTGATTTATTTAACTTTAACTGTCAATCTTTTTTTAGTGTTTTTGAGGAAATAAGTATATACAACTTGGGAGAAACAATTTCCAGTCTTGATAAAAATAAGGGGTCGTTAGATGGTGTAAATAAAAGGGTATTAGTAAATCTTTTTGAATCGCTGGGAGCAGAATATTTAAGTATACTGAACTTGTCACTTTCAAGTGGAATTTTTCCGGAAGGATGGAAACTGACAACATTGACACCCATCCGAAAAATTTGTAACTCAAATAATGCGAGTGATTTTAGACCTATAAATCAGCTTCCATTATATGAAAAAGTTTTAGAATTAATCGTGAAAAGACAACTAGAAAATTTTTTGAAAAATAATGATATTTTAATACCAGAACAATCAGGCTTCCGAAATAAATATTCATGCGAAACTGCGCTACAGCTAGTGTTAGACCAATGGACGACCGCAATAAGCGAAAAAAAATATGTCGGGATTATTTTTATTGATTATAAACGCGCATTTGAAACTATAGACAGAGATATATTAATTAATAAGTTATTTTTATATGGTATTAGAGGAAAAGTTCTTGACTGGTTCAAAACCTATATTTTTAACAGAAAACAATGTACATGTGTGAATGGTGTGTTGTCCGATGAACGTGATGTAAAGTATGGAGTACCGCAAGGCTCTGTCCTGGGCCCCATACTTTTTATATTATACATAAACGATCTTAAACAAAAGCTCGAACAGCATTGTGAAATCAGAATGTTTGCTGACGACACAATGCTGTTCGTTGCCGAAAAAAGTATGGAAAAAATAGAAAGAAAACTAAATACGGTGATGAATCTTTTAGATGAATGGATGAGCAGTAACAACATGTTTCTTAACGCGAAAAAAACATTTTATATGATTTTAAAAAATGACCAAATGAAAATGGATAAAGATTTGACGATTCGATATAGAGATGACGTGATCGCGAGAACCCGAGAAATTAAATATCTCGGTGTTTACTTAGACGAGCGTTTAAAATTTAAGAAGCATGTTGCATATGTGGAGGGTAAAGTTGGCGGTAAGTTGGGTTTGTTGAACAGGGTCGGAAACTACATCGGGCCCTGTACAAGAAACCTAATATACAAAACCATGATCGCTCCACATATGGAATACTGCTCAACCGTATTCTTATACAGTAACCAGGAGGAATTAGACAAATTGCAAAAAATGCAAAATAGGGCCATGCGGCGAATATTGCACTGCGACATTTATACGCCAGTAAAAGATATGTTAGAGGCACTTAAATTTTTAACTATTGACG
>JAAMPD010003295.1:0-10495 GCA_025266255.1 Trissolcus basalis
TATAAATTTCAATTGGCAAATAACAAATAACGTTGCCAATGAATTAATGAATAGGCCAAAAATTGACTCTAATTACAAATAATCAAATGGAAATCGATAGTTTTTTTGGCTTCGTAGACTGATTCGTACCAGATCTGACAATACTGTTGGTTTACTGTTCAATCGCCAGCCCAACTTAAAATTTTTATATCAGCAGAAACAGAGAGCCTAATTGTTGGATCAAAATTGGCGTACGATTAGTTTATTTTGGTCTTTTAAAATCAGGTTTTTTGTTGTATACAGCATATTAAGAATTTAAAATTTACTCGATAAATTTATTTCAATTAAACGAGGACTTATTATAGTAATAATTACATACTAAAATACAACTTATGTTTCAAAGTGCAATAATTCAATCACAATCTGCTGTTCATTAACTGTAGTTAACATACATTTTTTACGAATATCATTCACTTTGTAAACATTGTTTTCAGCACTGATTTCGCAAACTTGGGCGATGCCAACGTTTTTTGAAGGCATCGGATAATCGAATACATCAATATCAGCAACGATTATTTGTCCTTAAAACTGAACATCACCTGTTGTGTTGCAAGCAAATAATTTATTCATCAAAACGATCTCGCCGTTTTTTAATATAACGACATTATCGGGTTTTGAAGGCGTAACAGTCATGTTTTTTATTTTTACATGAGAAAAATTATTTCATTTTCCAAACATTTTTTGTCAAGATTAACAATCGGAATCGCATCAAGTTTTTTAAGAGAGTATAATAGAGGAAATCGTTCTTTAATTGATGTACTCGATTGTCAGACTTCATGGATTCGTCGCAAAATTTGAGCAACTGGATTCAGCCTACTTTTTACTAATTTTTTACAAAATCCGATGCAATTTTCAAAAACGAAAGCTGAAAAGTGAAATAATGGAGCTTGCATATACTCGACATCATCCGCAATATGAATCAAATTATATACAACAATCGAAATTATTTTACCGTCATAAAAAGTCGGTGCTAAACGGACAAATTGACACAACAGTTCTTTGGCATATTGACAATGTACGGTAGCAAGTTCTTCACTCGACAAAATTCGAGCCGCAGTAAAAAGTAATAAAAAATGTCGAAATTTGTCAGATGAAAAAACTTGTTTATAAATTAATCCACTGCAATATAGCAAAATAAATCTAAATTGTGTCGATTTCATGTCAGATATATCGTTGAGATCAAAATTCTTTCTCTGAAATTCTAGCACGATATCATTTGAAATCAGATCAAGTGCTGTTTGTAAAACATGCTGATTCGTTGGGCCCCTCGTGCCATTTCGATTTTTTTTTTTGTATTGCGAAAATTGGAGCAACAGTTTAATACACTACAAACATTTTCTATCTCATCGTTTTTATGGGTCGATCTTAACATTTATTTGTGGTTCATTTATTCCGTTTGTGCGTTGCCTCGATCCACATTTTTATTTTCTGTTTGCTGGAATACGTTTTTGCACATTCGTTAGATCAAAACTAGATTTGAAATAGTAATATGCGAGGCTGCTGATTTTATAATGCGTTTCATGAAATACTTCCGACATAAAAGCTAAGAATATTATTTTTTTAAATCGAGCTCTCAACCAACGGAACGCATGCAAACACTGATGAAAAATATATGAAACTAAAAAGGAAAAACAACGAGAGAGAGAAAAAAGTTAACGGCATTGGTAATTGAAACGGGGTCAAAAGTCATGCTAGTTTCGATGAACGCCAGTGCAAATATTAAGTTGAAATCAGCGATGGAGACTTTTTTGAACAATTGAAAAACTGTTCGGCTTTGTGAAAATGGTTTTAATAAAATCAGAATGGACTATAAGTATCAGCTGAGTAAAGTATATTTTCAGAATTAAAGCGGATAAAAAGATTACCTTCATTTTTCATAATATTTTACGAGTTGAAACGTTTCAAAGAAAAAACGCTCGGAGTGTGTTTGTCTTTTATGAAAACTTCAAAATGTGGCCATACGTTTTTTTTCATATTTAATAAATGAAAACAAATTACACGTTTCAACGAAACAAAATTTGAAAAAAAATATATATATATATATATATCGGAACCGGAAAAATAAACAAACTTCATTTTCACTGTAAAACTTTTAACTCTACGATTGAACATTATTTGAACAATTTTATTTTTACATTTCATCGAGTTAAGCAAACGAAATTATCTTCGAGAGTAAACGTTTATCAAGAGTTTAATAAACATTTTCAACGACGTAATAATTTACTTTTACACGCTAATAAGATGTAGCAAGCAAACTTCCTATCCTGACACTTAAAAATTCTTATTTATTCATTTGCCCTTTTTTTCAAACGCGGTTCTTTTAAAAGCACCGGAGCTCCAACGTGGAAAGAAAGTATCCTTCTTAAAAGCAACTGCAATATGAAAAAAAATGTCCCGTTGCAGACAGTGTTTTGCAAAAATGTTTCTCCAGGAGGTGTGTTTTTTCATTTAGAAACGACGAAAAGCCAGGACGTGAAATGAACAACAAAAAACAAAACTTATTGTATACAAGATCACAAATGAAAAGAAAAAAATTGAATTTGAATTAAACAAAAAGTAAAGTTTGATAAAAATTGTTCTCACTTGTTCGTAGTATTTTCCTACGTAGATGTAAAGTTCCTTCAATGCAGCAATCACATCGAATTCGTTGGCATGCGAGGCGCTCAACTGTTGCATGGCGCTGGACATCTCCTGGTCTGTGATCTGGGGCAGTCGCTGAATGTCCATGTAAAACCGACTGACCTTCTCCCTGTACTGGGGGATGTCCTTGGCGAACAGCAGCTTATTCGAAGGCGAATCCTTGCCGAGTCTGTGCTCGGTCGTGGAGCATGCGTCCATGAACGTCTGGGCAATGACTGACAAACTTGAGTCGACGGTCGTGGACTTGTTGATATCGAACATGAAATCCGGGTTCTTGATGAAGTTGACCCAGAACCTGAGCGGCAGGCTGTTGGACTTCCACGCGTGCGGCACCTCGGGATCGACGATGCCGTGTCGCTTGGCAGCCTCGTCGAGCAGGTCGAAGAGCCACTTGACGGCGCTCGGCAGGTGCTCGTTGGTCGTCAAGATGGTGTTGAAAAAGTCGTCGACGAACTTCTGCACGGTGCCCTTGGTGGAAAGGAGTCTCGTGAGGAATATTTCCGGGATGGCTTTGTGGGTTCGCTCAGGCGGAGGGTGGTGATGGTGGTGTTGCTGTTTGCCGCTCGTGAGACCCACCGCGGCGTAGTGGGCCTCTTCGACGGGCCTGACGAGGTGGTAGAGCCGCTGATTCGAATTCGAGTGGCCGCGCTCGACGTCGCCGTTGCCGATGATCATCGAGGGCGAGCGCTGTCCGTCGAAGTAGAGGGCGCCGGACGAGGGGTGCGAATACATCATGGGACCGATGAGGGTGTGGTGGGGCGTGGAGGGCGCCAGATGGTGCACGGAGGAACAGTGGTTCATCTGGCGGTAGTGGTGAGATTGGTGATGGTGCGGGTGGGGCTGAGTATTGTGGCGCTGGTGTGGCGAGGGCTTGCACGTGAGACAGGACTGCTTGCAGTTGATAGCAAAGTCGTCGTTCTGCCTCGGGATCAGGGACATCACAGCCGACTCCTTGACGCCGTAGTGCGCGAGGGTGTTGATCTTCTTCCAGTTGCCGCTGCACTTGGTCGTCAGATCCTCGTCCTGAAGCGTGAGGTGTCCGCCGCGACCGTGGCGCCACTCAAGGTCCACGTCGTGAACGGACGGTCTCAGAGAGAAGGGCGTATTCTTATACAGCGCGTCGAGGATCTTCGACTTGACCTGTGAGATGGTGTCGCAATCGAGTACCTTGCACTGGATCTTCTCGTCGAGGTCATCCTGAACCACGTGCAGCGTCACAACGCTGTGCTCGATCTGCTCGCGCAGCAACCGCTCTTCCGAGAGGGAGTATCTCGCGTCGTGCGTGACCTCGTCCACCGGACCTTTTTCGATCTGGTGTTTGATAGCTTTGAAGAGTAAAAACAGGGATGAGCCGGCGTAGTCTTTCAGGTAATTGTACATACAGAGGGCCATCCAATTGGTCAGCATCTTCTCAACAACGGACTCGGTGCGGCGCAGCATCACCTGTGGGTACTTTGTGTCGACGGATTTATCGATCAGTCTTAAAAGAAGGTTGAGGAGGATGTCAGTGGCGTACTCCATCTTGCCCATGAGAACGATCATAAGGAGCGAAGCAACGTTGACCTTGTCGCGAATGTTGAAGTCCTTCTGTTGTTCGAGGGTTTCGATGAACGTCAGGACGAAGCACTTGTTGTTGATGAGCAGCTCGAACTGAATCATGGCGGCGTCGTAGTTGGTTCGGGCCAAGGTGCCTCGGGCACGGGGATCGTTCAGGATCGGGTGATCAACTACGCCAGGGAAAAACACTTTCATGATATAATTCTTGTGATCCAGGATCGGTATGCCGGACGACTCCAGATCGGCGGTTAAATCAGTCATGTCCGTCTGGAGCTCGGCGAAGGCTTGCTTGCACTCCATTCGCACGTTGCTCTCCAGCGTGTCCATCTGAATCTGAATTCTTTTGTACTCTCGTTCAGCTTGTGTACTTTTTCTCCGGTATATCACTAAAATTAGGACAAAGAAGAAGACCAAGCCAAAGGTACCAGCAGCAATTCCAGCGATAGCTTCCGGTGGTATTGGATACGACTTGATCACGTCGTAGTGAAGGTAACCAATAGGAAATCTGAGCTCGCGACCCACTCGGACCACCACCAGCGGCAATCCACGTTCTGTCTTTCGATTTTGCTCGTCCGTGTCGGGCGGCTGAGTATCAGGAGGTGTGCAAACCAATTGCGACAAAGCCAGAGAGGTGACATTGCAAGGTCGCGTGCCCACGGTAACATTAACATCCGATTCGTCGCTCGCAAATTTCAAGTACTCTCCTTCGATGACCAGGGGCCCGCCCAAATAGGATTTGACGCTCCGCGAGAACGCGAAGAATTTCGGATCCTCCCCGTACAGCAACTTGCTGGGAATGTTGGCAAAGTGTTTCGCGAGGTCGCGGACAGTCTCTACGTTGTCCATTACAAAAGCGACCTGCAGCAACACCTGGGAGTCCTTGCGCTGCGAGGACACTGCTCTTTGGTCACGGTGTTTCTTCCTAGCAATGGAGCTCCACCTGCCAATGATGCTCGGACTTGGACACTCCATCTGGGTGGGATTGATCACAGTGCAGACCGTTCGGTTGATCGGCACCAGCTCGTTGTCGTAATACACCTCCATCTCCGGCTTCTGGATGGTGTCTAAGTTCGTTCCATGGACGGTAATCATGCGACCTCCGGAGGCAAAGCTTCGCAGCGGTTTGATTTCCATGATGGTGGGGTCGTGGGTGTAATTAAAAGGGTTCCCCAGGAGAGTTCTGTTTGCTCCATCTATGCTTAGCGTTAACTTCTGTACCCTTCTGGGGCGGTAGGCTCTACTGGTGACACAAGTGAGCCTGGTGCTGCTGGCCTGGGTGGCGTTTACTTTGCAGGGCAAGTCGTCTAGGTAGGCTGAGATGTTACTACCGATGTTCAGGTACAGCCCTGTTATTGCCAACCTTGTGCCACCACTCTGAGGACCAACTGTCGGGTACACTCCAGTTAGCTGGATGTCCTTGTAGTTGAAGAGGACCGTGCTGTTCGTGTAGCCAGCGTCGTTGCCCACCACCACCACGGCTGCGTCGGTGGATGGATGCTTCTTCGTGCGACAAACAATTCGTACAGATACTTCGTAGTCTACTAAATCACAGGTTGCATTTCCGATACGAATCTTGTCGCTCACTTCAGTCTTGCGCAGTCCCAAGTTGCTGCCTTCTATGGTCACCAAAGTTCCGCCTTCGATGGGTCCGCTCAGAGGTTTGATCATATCTATTCTCGGTCTGGGACACTCGGATATCGGGGGTATTAAACATTTGCCTTTATAAACGCAGCTATTGCCGCACCAGGTACAATTGAAAGACGCGTCCCGGGTCATGCACAGGGAACAATCAGCGTGCTCCCTGTGGGAACCCAGAACCTCGCACTTGTACAGGATAATTGTGGTTTGATCCACGTGGTGGTTGGTGTTCCAAACCACGGTGATGGACGCCTCGTACTCTCCAACAGCGGCTTCATACGAATAGACCGTCCTGTCGCAAACTATGTACCGACTGCTGTCCACCCGAGCCTGCACCTTTAGATTAGCACCTTCGATAGAAACCAGACACTGAAAGCCGGAGTGACCGACTTGCGGATGTGGCAAGTTCTCCACCTCGAGCACGATCTCCTTTGGCTCGTTGTTCGGAAGCATCAGCGGGGTTTTGCGGGGCACGAATCGGGGACAATAATGAGCTCCGTGGGCCGCCAGTTTCACCTGCTTCGTGGACTCGCCGGTGATGATGTTACTATGACAACGACTGATATTGTACGTGCACTTGTTCTCGTAGACGCACCAGCTGCAAGCCCACTGGGACTTGACACAGGCCGAACAGACCGTGTGTCGTGAACAATCAAAGAAGGCGAAGTGCCTGGATACGAAGTCCTTGTTGGTCTCGCTCGACCTTACGGATAGAGGCACCAGGACGTGATCGGTGCTCTCAGAGATGGTGGCGCGGGTGGAGATCGGTGGAGTCGGACAGGACAGACCGAACGCCGTGACTATGGCGTCGATCGGCTCCGTGTTCCCGAACACGCACCTGTACTTTGCACCAGCCGGCAGCTCCGGCAAGGTCCTGATTGTGAGCTGCACCGTGTCCATCTGGTCAATTGGAATGCGATCTGGCAGAACTTGCTCGAAGTCTATGCACTGCTGTCCCGTGCCCAACGATAACCAGCGTGGGCTACTGCTCACCGCCTTCTGACAGTCGTCGCGAACGGTGCACCGTTTCTCCAGCGAACACCAACCGCAGTACGGATCCTTCGCCTCCAAACAACTGCTGCAGTTCGTGTAACTGTTGCAGTGCTCGACCTTGACCTTGGATATTGACTTGTTGGACAGCACGTAGATATATTCTTTGTCTGGGGATATCAGGTGTCTGGCAGTATCCTGCTATTTTTGTCGACTTCTATACTCTCGTAAACAGAAGCTTCGTTGCCCGATATCAGGAGCTTTTTCAGCTGACCGTTGTCGGTGCCGAGAAAGGCCACGGTGTGACTTTCGGATCGTGCCATTGTAATGGATGTAATAAAGGTGTCGGGGAAGTGGTGTATCGCTGTGCCAACAATCGGGGACATGCCAGATATTTTAAGGCCAACGTCGCAAAAATTGAGCACGTTAAAGTTGGCGCCCGATGTGGGGCACTTGCCGTCCTGGATGGGCCCACTGATGTAGCCCATGTTACGATACTTGATGCTACCATTGAAGCACATGTGTATGTTTTCATCGAACTTTGTCTCAATCTCCTTTAGGCTGTATATGCACAGGGCTGATCGGGGCTCGGGCTCGTTTGAGATGCCCCGACTCGGTGAGAACACCGAGACGAACACCGGGTCGTCCTTGTTGATCCCCAGCTCGGCTGCCAGGTCGCTGCTCGCCGCGACGACCTTTGCGTCTTGCACGAGGTTGTACTTCTCGGAGCTGCCCTCGACGTTACATTGCAATGTGACTTCTGTGTAACTGTCGTAGTTGGGGTCGCTGATGCAGCTTCGCGCCAGCCTGGACACGTAGCCCAGCTCCTCACTCACCAGCTCGTAGTCGTGCTTCTGCACAAGGACGAAATAGGCGTAGTTGCTGGCGTTAAATCCGTACACGTATTTGACCAAAAAATGGTCGCGATACTTGACTTCGATGTACAGCGAGGGCTGCTTGTTGAATGTGTACTCCTTGACGGCCAGCTTGCGCAGCTCTCGGCTCGAGATCGCCGGTACTTCGGCTCGGTAATCTCCGTTGTTCGTGAACGTCGTGCCCACGTAAAGGACGTTCGTTTTGCCCCAGGTGTTGTAGTGCTCGGGACCGATGAACGCGTATGTGGACGAGTGCTCGTCGTTTGCTGCGATTATCTCTGGGATAAACTCTGGACTGTCCGATATGTTTGACATTTTGTACTTGACACAGGCACCTTGGTGCAGCGATCCGCAGGCTATCAAAGTTTTGGATTCTAAATCGGCTATCAGCAGCTTGTTCACGTTGTCCGTCAGGGAGGTACTCGTGTCTATTGGGCATCCTGTAGCGTGGCAAAGTGGACTATCATTTTTAGGCCCTGAAACAAACCAACATTGTACAAATTAATTTTGCAGTACATTTCTTAATGTAGAAAGTGAATTAATTAAATTGTTTAGGATAATTTGAAAGAATTTTTTTACAAACGTATTTTGTCAGATAAAGAGAAACCTTATACTTTGAACCATACGGTATGTTAAGAGTTAAAAAAAGGTTAGAGCACTTTTTGTGCTCCGTTAAAATCACGGTTTTAGTTTAATGAAAGAATCGGTCTTGTTCCTTTTGTGCGTTGCACTCTAGTTTTTAAATATTCAATATTGGTTCTCTGAGAATAAAACTATTTAGACATTTTTTACATTCAACCAAAGTGTTATTGACGTTTTAATAAATCCTACCAACGGAGATTGATTACTCTTTTCATTTTTTCGTAGACCCCGGGCGGAGGCCACGATAAATTCGATATTTCGAACAGGAACAAATGTATGACTGAATTTTCTCATTTCTTACCATCGCTTTTCATTATGATCACAGCTTTAATTCGTTAAACCGAGACCGCACGAATTGTTTGCCCTCCGCGACTAAATGGAAAGATAATCAAAATAAATAGTAACCCGACAAACAAATTCCGTTTTACTGATTATACGTTTACTCTTTAAATTCAACTGCATACATTTGCATCTTACAAACCCCGGCTCAACAAACAAGAATTAACATCCGCAAAACAGATACGCCGCGTGCAAACATTGTCTTACCTAATAAAGAATTAATGGTTACATACATTAAAAAGCGCGTGAAAATAATTATCCGCGGGTAAAACAAATCGGCTGGGCTCGTTTATAAAGCGCTCGATAAATGGCAGCTGAAAAATGAATAATCGGCGAGATTTTTTCGTTAGTGGCGAGTCGGGAAAAACAGCGCTTGGCCGCGAAAACGTATAATACAACATTTTGAAAATGCTAAATAATTGCAGCGATGCCGGGGCTCCGTCCAAAATCTCATTTAATCGCAAACGAAATCCGCTTAATTCAAGCGAAAACTCCAACTCATTATTATTTTCCGCGGCGATTTTTCTTTCCATTAAACGTGGCGATATTTTTTTTTTTTTCTTCTCTTTTTTTTTATAATTTCGAGTCATTGAACTACAAATTTTAATTTCGCAGGGAACACGATAATGATGAAAGGGGAAGGGGAAGCAAGAAGTTTTGCTCACGAATAAAAGAAAAAGTCCTGTTGCATTAATGTAAAATTGTAATTTGTCCGGCTGATCGAACGCTCTCATGAATGACAACAAAGCCTCTCCAAGAATGGAATTATAAACTGAACAGCGCTCGCGCTCTGAATGTTTGATAACACCGCACTTTATAAATTCTATACATTTTCAACCGAGTAAAAATGTCACGACTGAAAAGAAACTTGTTACAAAGACGAAATTGAAAAAAGCATAATTTTTCCGGCACACGCAATTGTTTTTCTAAATCGCCCGCCACCAAAATTTTCTGTCAACGTCGTTTTTTTTTTTTCTCTCTTTTATTATTTTCATTTTCGTTGCCGCGACCTTTGACACAATAGGGGGTACAAAAAGAAAAGGGGCGCTGAGAGACAAATTCAATTAGCAGGATATTATTCGCGGGCGTTTCATTGTCCGGATAATGGTGCGCGCGGGCGCAAAGTGTCCCCCGGTTTTTGCCCGTGGCCGGATTTACTCGCGCGAAGACACTGACGAATTTTGCCGCGACGTCTTGTATTTGCACACGCCGTGCGCTCTCTAGCTCAGTTTATATTAATTCATACTATCTGTCGGCCAACATTTTTGAGAATAAACAAACCGTTAAGAGCCAGATGAATTACGGTCGCGGCACTTTTTATCGCGACAAATTACGAGCAAAGAATTCGTCGGATTTCGCGCGCTGCACTTTCGCAACTTGCATTTCTCAGGATAAAATTGAATTTCGTCATTTTTTATGGGATCTCATACTTGGATTTAATTCGTTCAATTTCTTTTTTTTTTTTTTGTGTCACTTTTTCTTTGTTTTTGTGACTAATTGCTGTGTAACTTTTTGATTAATTAAACATAATTGGTCAAAATGTTTGGATTAAAAAATGGACAAAAAACACACGTTGAATAATAACGTTGCAGCTATTCCAGTATACATTTTATTGATTTTAACGTGTCCTTTTATTTATGATCAAGAAACTGTTTTTGATACCCCTAATGGACTTTTTTATATACGACTAGATAAAACACGCGCTGCGCGCGTCACTTTGATTATCAATTAAAATTAAACATTTACATAAAATAAATAATTACATAAGATTAATT
>JAAMPD010003296.1:0-10493 GCA_025266255.1 Trissolcus basalis
TTATTAATACCTAAAAAAAATATATATATATATATAAATTCAAAGTAAAAAGTTTGTTTTTCTTTCGTCCTCTTTTTTGTATATTTTTTGAATGAAAATGGGCGAACATTTTTGAGTGGTCAAAAATGTCCATTTTTTGTCATGAATGGACATCAAAAAATGGACAATTTTGACCACTCAAAAATGTCTGCCCGTTTTCATTCAAAAAATACACGGAAATTTTTTTTTATAATAGGTAGATAGAAATATCAATGACGTTGTTGATGAAACCTTGCCCAAGGTCCTACCAATGTGTCAACATTAAACATGGCTGATAAAAGAAAGAAATTTAGCTAGAATCGACGTTGAATATCCCTTCAAATCGTCAGAAATAGTACTTTAATGTGCAGAAAGAATTAAATTATATTGAGTATTACAAATTTTGACCCTGAAAGCATCGATGTCATACGTGATGGTATCTTACAGAAGGTCCAACCAATGTGAAAAATTCTAAAATAATTCATTATAAATGAGTAGATAGATCAATCGATATATATGATTAACAAAATTATTTTACGGCGATCGATCTAGCGGAAAAACGCGCGGGCCAATCAAACGCGCCACCCTTTCCTTGGGCGCCGTTTGGAATGACAAAACTGTCAGCTTGCCCTTCCGCGCTCCTTTTTGCTGCCCAATTTTTCGCCCCAGAACCGCCCCAAGTTTGCCCCAGTTGCCCTCATCGCCCCACCAAATTACCCCGCGAGTACCGACCGCTGTCGAGCACCGTGCCCTCCCATACAACCCCATCAAAGTGCCGCAAGTGCCGCTGACGACCGCCGCCGACGACGTCGCCGGAACCGCTAGCCGTGCCGCAACCGTCACCGCCAGGCTTTTTAGGGAAATTTTAATTTCACTATTGCTTTCGCTCGCGTTCCGCGGATCTCCCCCCCCCCCCCGCCCGTCCGGCTATTGCTTTCGCTCGCGTTCTGCGGATCTCCCCCCCCCCCCGCAAGATGGCAAGACCCGAAAACTCCCGGAAAGTCCCGAGTATTGCCGGAAATATCCGAGTCTTTCAAAAATTTTCTGATAGGGGACTTGACAGATATTAGCTGATTATTATAAAATGTAATAGGCAGTCCCATTATCATTTTATAAATATTTGCAAAATTTTTTAAAATTTCCCCCCGCAGGAGCATAACTGCTCGCAGTTATAACGTTTAACTTTTTTGTTTTACATTTTTTGTTTGCCAGCGGTGAGTCTTTTTTGTACTGTATTTATTTCGCGCCGTCAGTCCGTCCCGACCGCTCCTCGCCGCGTCGTCCAGTTCCCGGCCCAATAATTTTGCCCTGAATTTGTGGTGGCCAAAATCACCACGTGACAAAACCCATGAGTGGTGCTTGACAGGGCACTTAAGTTGTTTTCATTAAAATTATCCTGGCATTATGAAAAATTATAAGAAAATTCATGGTTAATAAGTGCGAATAAATCCATTAATAAAAATAATTAAAACAATGATTTTTATGAAGCTACTGAGTTTCAAAAATTAAAATCCATGAGTGGTGCGTATCAGGACACTTGGGATTTTTTCATTGAAAGTACCATGACACAAGTTTAGAAATTCTGAAAAAATTTATAGTTAATTAGTGCAATTAGATCTGTCGATACATATCATCAAAACGATCATTTTCATAAAGTTACTGGGTTTGAAATATTTAAACCTATGAGTGGTGCTTATCAGGACACTTGGGTTTTGTCAATATCCTGAACCCTAGGCTGGGTTGGAGATTCAGAAAAACATCGATAAATGTCTAATTTTCATTGCACTTTTAATAGTGCAAAGAAATTGACGTCTTTTTTGATATGAAATAAACTCATGATAGAAAATCACGTAATTATACCTACTTCGTTCATAAATTTACAATGTCTTAACAAAAAATATAACTTGTAACTTTCGTGATTATTGAAATGTTTTACTAAATTTTTTACTGTGCCTAGGTGTATTTTCTGTCATGACAGCCATGTCAATTATGTCGTGTTAACCCAAATGAGCACCGTTATAACAAAAATAACGAGAGTCAGATGAGTAAGATAAGTCAGAACAATAACGACAGCAATTTAAGTAGTATAGTCAAGAAATAGTCGGACAAGCAATTTAAAAAATTTCAGTAGTTCAATCAACCAATAGTCAGGCAAAGAATTTCGGAATTTTCAGTAGTATAGTCAACCAAATGTCGGACAACGATTTTAAAATTTTCAGTAGTATCCTTAACGAATAGTCGGACAATGACGTTCAACATTTTCAGTGGTTAAACCAACGTATAGTCAGACAAAGAAATGCAAATTTTCAGTAGTCCGGCCAGAAAGAGAAATCCGCATTTTATATGGTTTAGTCAATGTTAATTAGTCGTAAGGAGATCGGTAGACCGGTCTGCGCTTAGGGTATGTGATATTGTGTTTTTGAGACGAACAAAATAAAAGTGAAATATTTTTCTATTTCTGACTATTATTTTATTATAAAAACCTTGCCAACCGAACCAGACACGCTCTCTTGGTCAGGAAAAAGTGAACTGGCGCCCAGTGAGTATAATTACGATTTAAGAGACGAGCGAAAATCAATGAAGAAAATGCTAAATGTGCAGACGAGAATCGCACACATGTGACGTGCAGGTAAGAACCGCACGAATGAGATGCACCAGGTGAAAACTGTGCAAATTACATAGTTTCAATAGTCAGGCAATAAAAAACGCAGTCATCTATGAAGCTTAGTCAAATAAATTGCTTTTACTAGGTCGGGAAACTTTTTTAGAATTCACAAAGCTGATATCCCTTCTATTACGGAAGTTCGGTTTCCGCGCGACGATGATGTTTCCGTTGTTGAGGTGGTCGGTTATGTTAAATAAAAAATTTCCGTCTCTTTTCATTTGATTCAATACGTTTTGACTGATGTCTCCCCTGTGCATCCACTTTATTTGGCCTAGCAATTTTGTCTTTAATTGTGAACAATGAAGACAAAAGTCAACGCTAGTCAAGACCTTGGCCTCGTCACGGATAGTCCGGTGGTAAATTTCAGAAGTGACTTCTGTTTCTGAAACAAAATTTATGTAAGATATTAAAATACAAATAAAATTTACTAAGCAGATATATTTGACACAGAAACTAACAGCAAGCATAAAAGCACATGCAAAAATACAAAAACATACGCACGGAATGCAATCCCGAATATGCTTATGTTCAATGGTACTATTACAAAGAGATTCATGTAAATGTCATCGATAGGAAAACAATATTGGGTCATTGTAAACCGATTCCGGAAATTCATTATCGAATAGCTTCAAATGAATATAACTTCGAATTGCTGATATGAAAAGCTGGAATCGAAAATTATTACATTACATATGTTGCTGCGACAACGGCCCCCACACAGAAGCGGGAATCTGAAATTCAAAGGTCACGACCAATGACATTCTCGCTCCAAAAGCGATCACCTGGAACCGACTCATCAGCCCAGTCAGTTGACAATAAACGCCAAATTACCAGTCCCCAATCGCGACCAAACCGCGGCTCCGGCCTCTACCGTCTGTTACTGCACCCGACCAATCCCTTTCTTACCTCCTGCCTCTTCTTTTTGTCAGTCCCTCGGTCCAATCATTACACATACATCTCCGAATTATCACAAATCAATCCCACAAACTCCAATTCAATTTCACAGTCTTCATTCAGGTTTCACAATTCTCCCTTTTCTTTACAACCTTTTTCTGACAACTAAACAAGAAAACAAAACTCTTAACCTAGCCTTCGAAAAGGAATGTCTTTCAAATTTTGAATATGCAACAACATAACTAGGGTGAAAAGAAGGCCATTTCTGACAACAAATTCATTTACTCATCATTTATTCATTCCCGAAAAATCATAAAGTTGACATTGTCAGCATCAATTTTGAAATCAAATAGTTTATTTGATTGAAAGTTTAAGATTAACTGTTCGAAGATTACTCTTTCTCCAAAAAATTCAGGTTGCCTGTTAATTTTTATGCGCAATGTACACTCCGCACATAAATTATCGGGCCACCTAAAATTTTCAAAAATAAAGCCAATTTTCAAACAGTCATAACTTTGACTGTATCAATCAAAAATACTTCAATTTTTTTTTCAGATTGAAGCTTGTGAAGTGTCAGCTACAGAAATCATGCAACGATGATACACACATACGCATATTCACAGATACAAATTCATCCATACACAAATTCATACACATGCACACATACACAAACTCACACACGAAGTTATAGACAAATTTCATAATACATCGTTTTCCATTCGTCCTAAGTAAGTCTACAAAAAAAGGTTAAGTATTTTCAAATATTATTTGTGAGAGAATATTTTTTGCGTCAGATACAAATTCATTAAATACAATAAATATACAATCTTACATTAGCGCCGTGGATGCTGTACAGCTCATGATTGTTGCCATGCCCGTCTACATTTATTTGGTTTCTATCATTCTCTTGGTTTTCTTCTCTGGGCTCTCGGACAACAGCTTCCGGTCTCCCATTCGCGTTTCCTCGTACTTGATTATTCACACGCGCTTCTCCTTGTGGGACTAAAGCGCCCGGCATTCCATCCATATTTCCTACATTTTGACCGTGTGCACGAACGTTTACTTGTTGGATATTGTCAGGCACTCTGTTCGTGTTCTCTCGATCAGGTACACGGGCGATTGCTTCTTGGATATCGACGGCCGGTATATCGTTCATGTCTCCTAGATCTTCATCTCCTGCGCGAGCGTTTCTTTGTTGGATATTGGCAAATGGCATTCTGTCCATGTCGTTTGGATCATCTGCACGGGCGTTTGCTCGTTGAATATTGACGTCCGGTATTTTGTCTATGTCTCCTGGATCTTCATTTCTTGCACCAACAGTTTCTTGGTGGATGTCTGCGGCTAAAATTTCGTCTACGTGATCCACAACTTCATCATTTCGACTGAGATCGTCTTGTGGGTTATTGGCGACCTCTGTTCCATCCACGTTTCTAGGACCTTGATCGTTAGTTTGGACTTCTGGCAGAATACCGGCGGCCAGTTTTCCGTCCGTGTTTTCTAGGTCTGGATTATTGGCATGACTCTTTTTTCCTGGGATATTAGAACATTTTTTTCTATCATTTTTTGAAACCATTGCGTCGTTTGAATCATCAGAGATAATCAGATTTTGCGTCGATAAACGTGGAACAGTTTTGTTGGTTGTTGGAGTTCCAGCTTCAACCATAGCAACATCATCGTCTGAAATTTGTAGATAAATCAACGATTGTATTAAGACAGTAAAGACAATTGGTATTCTATTCGACCTTTCCTAAATGATAAATTGATACCTCCAAATTTATTCTCATTTACGAATGACGAATGAGTGGGAAATTTCATTTTCAATTGTTTATTTTTGAATTTTTGAATAACGTGCTGCGACCTATACAAAAAATCAAAATACACTCGTCATTAGAGTTTACAAATCAAGATTTATAATATAATAGAAAGTGTGAAAGAACATTTTCTGACACATTTTTCAAAACTTGATATTTTTAATTTTTTTCATTCAAATTTTCTGACTTGTGATAATTTTATTTGGTTTCATTCTTTATAATATTATAAGTGGATTTGATCTATTAAAAATGTACAACTAATTTTAAAAGTTTTTTTGATTGCAGTTTTTATTTTATTTTTTTCCACACTTTTTTAAATAAAAAGCCTTCCTTTCCCACTAGTTCAACAATATTTTTTTCATAAGAGATTAACTTTGGAATTTTTGAATCTTTAGTAAAGTACTATTTTTCCAGTCGTCAAACATTTTATACTTGAACTTGAATTGGAATGAAAAATTGAAATTATACAATTTTAAACTGTATCTAACCTAACCAACTGGTATAGAACTTTCAATTCTGGTAAACCGGTGAATAGACCAGTATTAGACTTTATCGTCAAATGCTTGACAACCCTAAATATTATGCAAATTCTAATATAAATATTCCAAAGACCGCTCGTACGTGGCTAAAAATCACCCCTCTCGCCCTCAACTGTCGTACATTTTTGTTACATACTCATTGCGGCCCCCCCATCCCCCTTCAAGAGCACGTATTTTATGGATGAACATTGACAAATGAATGATGAAATTATCATAATAAAAAAAATTCTAAGAATATAAATCGAATTTTTATTAAAAGAATGAAAATAATTGAAAAAAAACTATATATATATATATATATATTATTTTTTTTTTGTTATCACAAGGTAGGAAAATGCTCTTAACGCACCCCTCGGTGGCATGTCTCTAATGACGTCCTCCGAGGGCCTGTGGGACTCGGTCCAAGGACCCCTACCCACTAAAAACCTAACCCTTGGGTTCCTCTATCATCCCCGCGCGGGACGGCCGTCAGGCATTACTTCGCCCGGGGTGGACTGGCTATCGGCACTCTTCTGGATCAGTTGTCTACATTCTGGTTCTTGTTCTCTCCTTTTGGAGTTGCTGGAGTCTCTTTACCATGCGCGAGACTGTGTCCGCCACTGATTTCCAGTTTTCGCCATCGGTTATCATCAGATCAACAATATTATCTGGGGTTACCAGCGTCCCCAACTGCAGGTCTAGTACTGCTTTTTCCTCAGTAAATCGGGAGCATTGAAATAGGACATGCTCCGCTGTCTCCTCCTCGTCATTGCATGCTGGACAGGTGGAAGACGTGTCCAGACCAAACCTCTTCAGGTATGCTCTAAAGCAACCGTGCCCTGACAGGAACTGGGTAAGGTAGAAATCTACCTCCCCGTGTTTTCTGGAAGACCACTTCGCAATGTCTGGTATGAGACGGTGAGTCCATCTCCCATTCGTGCACGAGTCCCAACGGCGCTGCCACATTTCTACCGTGCGACTCTTCTCTTCTTTAATCATGGACGCCTTCATCTCCACCGATAGAGTACGTCCTCGTCGATATATCCTAGCTCGCTCATCAGCTAGTAGGACCACAGGTGTCGTTCCGGCTATCACGTTTACTGCATCTGCAGACACAGTGCGGTACGCACATGCAACTCGCAGTGCACTTCTGCGATGAACTCTGGTGAGTTTTCGTGCCTGTGTTGCTACGCCCATTGTCGATGACCAGACTGGTGCTGCATACAACATGATGGAGGTGGAGACCGTAGATAGTAATCGTCTACGGCTCTGTCTCGGTCCGCCGATGTTGGGCAGTATGCGTGCCAATGCTCGTGCCACTCGGGAGGCTCTTTGGCTGACGATTTGTAGGTGGTCGTTGAATCTCAGCCTAGAGTCTATCTGGACTCCCAGATACCTCAGTGAGCTCTGCGTCACGATGTCACAGCTACCGACTGTCAGGGTGATGGTCTCCCTGATTTTTCGGCCAGACACCAGTACTGCCTCTGTCTTGTGGTCAGCCAAACGTAGGCCGACAGAGGTGAGCCACTGGCGAATATTGGCTATGGCTTTGTTAGCTATGCGCGTCACATCCTCCAGGTATTTCGCCACGGCGACTACTGCCACGTCGTCTGCAAAACCTATCGTTGTTGCTCCTTGAGGCTGTGGAAGCTTCAAAACCGCATCATACATGATGTTCCACAGTGTCGGTCCGAGGACGGAGCCCTGAGGAACACCACCAGTGATCTGGTGCCGCCTGGTTCCCGTTTCTGAATCATACATCAGTACCCGGCTCGAGAAATAGCTCACGATCATCTTCTGGAGGTAGGTTGGAACTTCCATTTTCCGCAAACCTTCGAGTATACAGCTCCACTTGGCTGAGTTGAACGCGTTTTTCACGTCGAGGGTGACGATCACACAGTACTCTTTCGCCCCTCTCGTCCAACTTCTCCCTGCTATGGCATCACGAGCTATGTTCACTACTCTATCAACTGCGTCTATTGTCGATCTTGCTTTTCTGAATCCATACTGGTTTTCTGAAAGGCTTCTCTCGCTGAATTCTTCAAGCCTACTACATACGATCCTCTCGAGTATCTTGCCAGCTGTATCCAGCAAGCAGATCGGGCGATACGATGAAGGCTCATCAGGTGGTTTATCTCCTTTCGGTAGGAGGACCAGTTTTTGGTGCTTCCAGCGTTCAGGGAAGTTACCTTCACTAAGACAAGAATTGAAAACCTCAAGAAAGATGTCAGGTCTAACTCCAATAGCTGCTTTGAGGGCTACATTGGGGATGCAGTCCGGGCCTGGTGCTTTGTTGTCACCCATTTTCCGAGAGGCTTTCTGTAGTTCCCTCTCCGTGATTTGTGGGACTTCTATATCTGGTGAGTGCAGCGGTAATGCCAGTGTTTGTTCCAGTTGGTGGGGGAACAGAGTTCTCACTATCCTGTCCAAAAACTCTGGGCAGGATGGGGAAGCTTGGCCCTGACATTTCAGTCTAGCCATGACTGTCCTGTATGGTCGGCCCCACGGATCGTGATCAACCTCACCACACAGTTCCTTCCAACATTGCCGCTTGCTTGCCTTGATTATTTTGCCGAGAGTTCTCCTTGCCTCAGCGTATTGATTCCTCAGTATAACGAATGTTGTTCGGCCCCTGGCGCGTTGTGCCTTGCGTCTCAGTCTTAGACATCTCTTTCGTTGATCTGCGATGCCGTCATTCCACCAGTATGCTGGTTGACGTCGACTATTGTCAGACCTCCTAGTCATCGACGCGTCGCATGCACTTCTGATGATCCTCATCATCTGGGAGACCTTCAAGTCGGATGTGCCACTCAGTTCGATGCCACCCTCCATCAAGGCAGAGAACGCCGCCCGATCGAAGGAGCGTGAATTCCACAGACTTCCCCTCGCTGACATCAGGGTCGTTCTTCTCTCAGGGGTTTTAACTTCGAACGTAATCGCCTGGTGGTCACTGTGTGTATAGTGGTCGCTGACCTTCCACGATACTACACGTGTCACCAGGTTATCCGTCGCGAATGTCACGTCGATAACAGCAATGTTTCCGTTTCTCATGAATGTAGGAGTATCACCTGAGTTCATCACAACTACATCCAACGTTGAGAGCGTGTCGAGAAGGCAATCCCCTCGCCTGTTGGTCAGTCTGCTACCCCAGTCTGAGGCCCATGCATTGAAGTCGCCTGCAATTATCGCAGGTCGTTTACCACGTAGTTCAGTTGTCAGTTCGTCTAGCATACTTTGAAATTCTTCAAAGGTCGCATTTGGTGAGGCGTAGACGCTGCAGATATATATGTCTTTCGCCTTGATCCAGACGAATCCATTTCTTTTCGTCGTTTGTGTCTTCTGTATAAAAAGACCTTTGCGCGTCCAAATAGCTGCTCTACCGGAGACATCCGCTGACCATGATCTCGAGTCATGGATATCTCGATATTGCTCACTGAGTATGGCAATATCGATGTTCTGTTCACGGGTAGTCTGCCAGAAGAGATCTTGAGCAGCTTCACAGTGGTTGAGATTGAGCTGCAGGAACCTCATCTTCTTTGTTTTGTTGCATCACGCATTGCCTGCTGGTACTGAGGGCAGTTGTAGCTACCAGTGCGATGGTTTGCATTTTCCTCCTCTTTGCACAGAAGACACTTGGCTTCTGTCGCCTTGCAGTCCTTGGCCTGGTGTGATATGGATCCACACTGGAAGCACATCTTCGTGCGGTCTGGGCCCTTGCATGTCGCAGCAAAGTGACCAAATCCGAGACACTTGTAGCAGCGTTTGACCACGTTCTTCTCTCTCACTCTGCTGTAAACCCAGCCGATCCTCAGTTTACCCTGGGTTAATAGCTTCCTCGCTAGCTCCGTTGGTAGTACCAGAACTGCGGTCTGTGTGCCACCGTACGCCTTGCGTAGAGATTTGACTGCGGAGACGTCCACGCTTTCAACACTCATCTGTGTGCAGAGTGCCTCACAGATCTCTGCGGGAGTCGTCAACTCATCGAGGTCCTTCAATTCGATCGTTGTCGTGTCGAATCGGCTGGTAACCTCTGCCTTATTCGCCAGTTTTCTCTCGACAGCTTGGCGTAATTCTCTTGTCTTTTCATGGGCCTTTCTGTCTAGGACCAACAGAAGACTGCCAGCTTCAGTTCTGCGTATCTTCGTCACGCTATCGCCAACTTCTTTCATATCTGGATCGCTCTTCAGCGTCCGTAGCACCTCTGCGCATGATTGACCGTCTTTTACTTTGACGAGCAAGGTGTCTGGGCGAGTTGGTCTCGCAAACGCACGCCTCTCGTTTTTCGGTCGTTTCTCTCGACTGTTCGGAGTCGCCTGCTGGCGTCTGGTACCTCTGGTCGACTGAGGTGTACTTTGTTCGCTCCGGGCTGTCAGCTTCAGTTTTTGTTTCTGCGTCCGCGGCTTCTTCAATACCCTCGGGCTATCTACGTAGTCCTGCTGTGGTGGGCTCTTCATTGGTCTCTTTTTCCTTGCGGGAGACTGCAGCGTTGCCTTCACTGTCTCCGCATATGTTTTGAATAAATGCGGGGACGTCTGACTGTCGGCCTCTTTGCCACGAGGCTTTGTCATTATCTTCTCCATGTGGGCG